>OOFE01028073.1:0-14853 GCA_900323365.1 Monocentris japonica
TGAGGGGCAACAGAGACTGGTACCCACGAGGCAGCCCTCAGGGTGTGTCCTTCAACTCTTACAGAAACATGGAGGATGACTTCTACATGAAGGAGCAGATGTACAAGTCGGAGAAGCCTCCCAGACCTCCGTACCAAAGACACGATACCAAGTCAAAGAGGAGGGATGGAGGCGACTACCACGGCAGGTCCAGACACTCCGAGTCTGAGATGCCGCAAGAGCCGCTTGCTAGAACACCAGAAGACAGGAGGCAGGGTTCGCCAGCCAGGGGGAGGAGCAAAAAGCCAAGCAAGAAGCACGCCACCACGGAGAAACAGGAGAGAGAAAATGCTCCTGAAAATAACGTGAGCACATGAATGTTTTAAATGGACATCTTATTATTATGATTCATGACATGGAGCAATAACATTGCTAATCAATATCAAAATATCATTATTATGTGGATTATGGATCGGGCTGTGTCCGTCAGTCCGTCAAATGTGATATCTCAGGTGACATCTCAGACACCACTGGTCTGATTTTGACGAAGCTTGGACCGATGAAATTACATGGATTGTTCTGGTGGGGACGTTACAATTAAAGGGCAAAATTTCTCAATTTGAAAGGCTGTAACTCCTACACTATAGTTCCGACTGACACAAAACATGCTTCAAAAATCCAAGTATCCTTACAAATTACACTGATTGACCTTATGGAGGCATATTTGATGATATCTCAGCACTGGTCTGATTTTGATTGAAACTTGGAGGGATGATGCACGTTCTGGCATTAAAACCATTACACTGATTGGTCTGATTGAGACGCTATAGTTAAAGGTCAAAACTTTGAGAGGCCATAACTGCTACACTACTAGTCCAATTATGCATCTTGTTACTGATTGGCCCAAGGGATGCCTGCGTCATTCGTGGGGAAGGGGGAAGACATGTTTACTGTTATGATATATGAGACATCTTTGGAGCAATAATGATGTTATTTCCTTTGCCAGGATCGCCAGTCAAAAGAAAAATCTGTTTCTCCTCAGCAGAGCTGCAAGCCAGCAGAGGCTACTGAATGTGAGAAGGACAAAGACAGTGTAAGCATTTTGATCTTCATCACAAATGCATGTCACATGTTCCTCAGACTGGAGAACAGATTGTACTTTTTGAAAGGAACATTTAACCCTTATTTAACCCTGTTGACAGCAACAGACTGGTGGGTAGTTGCAAGGCGAGGGAGGGTTGAGGGTTGCTCTTTCTTGATCCATTACTATCTGTTCCCAAAGGCGGAGGAGTCGGAGAGTGGAAACGACACTGAGGGGGAGTGCTGGTACCCCAGAAACATGGAGGAGCTGGTCACTGTAGACGAAGTGGGAGGGGAAGATGACTCCATCATCGAGCCAGACCTTCCTGAGCTGGCAGAGTACGCTTCCTGCCCCAAAGAGTCCACGGAGGAGAAAGTGGTGGAGAAGCTCATACCACCACCCATCATCCCCTCCTCTGAGATGCAGGACGTCCCTAACGACACGTGTAGCGAGGAAAAGATCCAGGAGAATGGCGGGGGCGAGGCAGAAACATCTCTAACTGAGAAAGCTGAGGAACCGGTCCCAACCTGTACCAAAGGCCAGACCCTCAATGCAGTGGCTCATGAGCAACCAAGCACTGGCATCAGTGACTTCCCCAGTGGGGAGTTCAAGGCTGCACTGGAGGAGACATGTTCAGACGATAAAGTGGCAAATAGTGGGCCACCACAGGAGCCGCTGGAAAATCACGTCAGTGTATCTGAGGGCAGCAAGACCCAGGAAGTAGCACCGGTCACTGAGACAAACAATAAAGTGGTGCAACACAAGGATGCGGCTCCTAAAAAAGGTAGTTTAACGTTGATCTATATAATATTAGATATAGATATAGAACTATCTATATAATATTAGTAATTGTGTCATAACAATTGTATGCACATGGATTTCATAGAGATTGAGGCTCCCTTGCCATCTCGACAGCAAGACAAGGCCGTCAGTGAGCACAGCATCCCTTTGGGTAAGCACAACAACGTTTATAACAAAGTGTGTTCTTTGTCATACCAGCTCTGATTTGATTAGATTTGATTTGCCGTTTTATCTCACATTAAGAATTAATAAAAACATTGAGGACGTCACAATAAAGACACTTATTTCCAGTGTGGTCCTCATGATGTAAAGTGACAATGGCAGGTTAAAAATAAAATGCATTCAACATCAGCAATAATGTGTACAATTGTATCAGGTTTCTCTGGTTCAGCACAAAAAAAAAAAAAAAAAATTGTTTTGTTCTTTTTACCTCGAGCTGGACTACATTTAATCCTTGTCTCAGACATCGGCTCATGAGCCAACGGCCTTGGTACTAAAGATAAAACGTTAACTTCTCATACATCATTATTAAGTGTACCGACAACCTGTTGCATTAGCACTCTAATTGACTGGAATGGAGAGGGATGAGTGTTAGTGTCAGTTGTTTGGCCACTTGCTGGTCTATTTCAGTGAGCAGGTTGTGAAATGCACCCCTGAGAGAGTGTATTTATATTTAGGACTGGACACAGACAAACACATGGCCAGTGTTAGGCCTGCTGGATAGACCCTTACATAAACTGGCGCAGTACAGCAACAAAAGACCACAGTGCAGACACAAGAGCTCTGTGTGCCATGAGCTGTGTTGCTATTTCTGTTGTGTGTGTGTGTGTGTGTGTGTGTGTGTTCCAGAGCCTGTCAGCATGTCTGAGGCAACATTGAGTAGTGTCTGGTTGTTGCTGTTGTCTGAATTCTTCTACTATCTATTGTGTTTCCTCATATATCTAGAATGGGAGTACTAACAGCCAGACGAGCTTCGTTGCTGCACACTGGTTGGCATGCACCTAGATCTTTAAATCCTTAAGAGTACGTGGTCTTATTCACCAATCCCATGCAATCATAGCATCATTGTCATTCTTTGAAGATGTTGAGAGTCAAATATATAGTCGATTATGTCTCTGCTGGCTTTAAAGCTGCACTAGGAGCATTTTTAATGTAAAAATAAACTCGTCTTATCAGCCAAAATCACAAAGTGAGGCTGCAATAAAGAAGAGTGTCCCATCCCTCAGCTGTCGGTACACTTCTCCACCCACAGGAAGTGACAAATTGAAAAACTTACGAGCAAAGCCGTCTCAGCAGCGAGTGAGCGCTCCATCCAGATATCTTTTGTCTCTTTTGTTATTTTGGTATAAAGTGATCACAGACTGGCCGGGTTAACATGAGCATGCTGAGTGCAGTTTACTGATGACAAGTTCCAATTATTTTGTTCCAAACAGCAATATTAGACATTATTGAAGAATCTGAAATAACTGTAAATACTCTTCTTGCGATCAACTGACAGTTTTCAAACCCCTCATCTGTCATTTGTTGATTTCTGGAATTGTTGTGACTGCTGTCCAATAGGAGTGGAGTTCATTGTGCCGAGGACCGGCTTCTTCTGTGAACTGTGTGGACTGTTCTACACCAGTGAGGACACAGCCAAGACAACCCACTGCCGCAGCACCATCCACTACAGGAACCTACAGGTGAGCATGGCATGGTGAAGATACTGATCCTGGTGGTGATAATATTGAGTAAGGTGAAGACATGTCTACATTTTTATTAAATCTTCTCCTCCTGAATTATGAATCCAAGAAGTAGTGAGCATTTTGACCTTTACTGAGGCATGTGTGTCTGTGAATGAGTGTGTATATATATATATATAGATGTCTGTCGGTGCATTTGAGCTCCATTCCCATCAAATACAGTATATAAAACTATGTGCATGCACACCCCACAGTATTAAGAGTACTTTGTCTCATACTTTGACAGTACGTGCATATTAGATGTTTCTAGACTTGTCGGTGTGATAAATCACACTGTGGAGATTACTCATCTGTCCTGCAACAGGGCTGTTTTATCGAGTTGGCAATAGATGTGAGGGTCACATCAGCAGACCCCTCAGCAATGTGGGGTATTTCAGCAATGTATTTCTCATTTTCCTGTTAGATTGTTGGCAAATGAGAATATGCAGTCAGACCAACAAACAGAAAGACAGACGTATGCACCAACACATGCAAACACACACAAGCACACACACATGCAAACTTGCTGTATTAAATTTCTCGTTACTGGCCATTCAGCTCACAGCCCTCTTCCCCAGCAGCACAGCTGAGGAGAGCCAAAAGACCAGAGATTCCCTAACATTTAATGGATTACATTCCTAGAGAAAAAAAAGGTTTAAGAACAGTTGTGTTATCCGTCAAAGCTCTGTGTGTGTGTGTGTGTGTGTGTGTGTGTGTACGTGTGGGTGTCCCGGTTTTTCCTTTTATTTTTATTTCATTTCAATTTAATTTCTGTTTAGTTTTACTTACTTTACGAAAATAATTTTCTTGTTGAGGTCTTCAGAGGTTCTTTTTTTTTATTGTGTCATTTAAGTTTCGATCCGAGGTTTTATTTTTATTTTATTTATTTTACTATTTTATTTCATGATAAGTAGCAAGCAGGAGTTGTTTAACAGAGATATTTTATGTCTCCAATGTTATATTAATGTTATAACAGAAGTGCTATTTTATAATTACCACTTTTATTTTGGCTCTGAACCTGAAAATAATCCTTGATGTTGTTTTTCTTTTTTAAATTAAATTTTAGTTTAGTGGTGGACAACACTTGCCGATATCCGATTTTTATTAAATGGGCAATATATCTAATTAAAAATATATTTAATATAAATAAAATGTATGAAAAGGGCAATACCCATATATTTTGGGTTATGAATTGCATCTTTTTGTGTTCCTCCATCTCTCTGCAGAAATATCTGTCTCAGCTGGCAGAGGAGAGTCTACTGGGCGTGCTCGCTGAACCCTCATCTTCAGAGTGACCTCAGCATGACCTCTCACCTCCTGTACAGCTGTCTGGAAAAAAAAAACATGTATGTGTGTTGTTGGTGGCAGGCTATGGACAATCCACAACATGGCCAATATGACACATGGAAGCTATAATATTTGGAAAATTGCACTGATTCTGACAAGTGGTAGATTTTGGGGGGAAGTGTTTAGATATATGTCTAGATTGGTGCAGACAAACCCAGCCATAGACAATTCTGTACATAGTAGACATGTAATGTATAGTGAGGCTTCAGTGTTTGATTGCAAATTACATTATTTTTAGCAATTTTCTTATAATTTATTTCATATCCTGCCAGTTGGAGGGTACTGTGCAGCATCAAGGTTTTTCACCAAAGATTTGTGTTGGATTTAACTGATTTGCTATACAATGCAATTTGTGATGATATTTGATTACTGATAGATAAAGCTTATGATACAGTATGGACTAAGTTCATTTGCTGTTTTTCCCATGAGAAAACAAACCTCATTTTGAATAGTTTGGACTAGACATTATCCGAGTTATAAAAATGGTACATTTTCAGATGCAAAAATGACTTGAAAACATGTGCCAAAGAATGATTTTACTCAGTTAAAGAAACAACTGAGGCAAATTCTCAGGTTTGTTGCATTTGCTGAACAGATTTGAATGTATTTTTCAGTATAAGACATTACATTTTGGAGGCCTTTGCTTTCTTTTTTCTTTCCTCTTGTGCCTGTTTGTGCACTAGAATAAATGTCAGTCCAGAATTTAGATAATTGGATTGCAACTATGCAAAACATGTTTGTTTCTTTTAGTTTTTCTGTTGGATTCAATTCACAAGACAGTCCCAATCATGTTCGCCATTATATACTGTATAATGCCTTAAGTGTTGAGAACCTTAAACTGGACCATGTGTTTAATTTATCAGAGTTGAATGAAATGTTTCGGACTGAGGAGACAGCTACCAGAGATTGTTTCAGCAGAACCATCAAGCCGTCCTCTGTTTTCTACACTGTGAATACTAATCCTCTGTGTTATTTTCTTGATGAACTTTTCATATGATTTTTCTGATGCAAAAAAAAAACTTGAATAAACATTTCAAAAGAGCTGCTTCCTCGTCATTAAAGTATGTTCAAGTATATCTGATCTTTACATTCAGGGCTGGAAAGTAATGAAGTACTTTTACCCATGTACTGTATTAAAGTACTTTTTACTTTTACTACATTTTAGTCTCCTTGCACTATAAGAGAAGAGCAATATGTGGTGAACATGTTCTTCTACTCATTATGATTACATTTATATGAAGTAATTCATTTCTTAGAATTTGGATGGACTATTCTCAGTGTCATATTTTATCTGCGTATTTCTACTTTAGCTCAAGTGAAGATTGTGAAGTATCTTCTTATGGGCTGTGGAAGCTTTACCAAATGTAGGTGCAGGTAACAAGTTACTGCACTGAAATCATAATTACTAAAAGCATAACGAGGTTTCATGCAAACATGAAAATCCTTCCAGTACATTATATTGAGACATTTCATGGGAGGACTTTGAATGGGACTGTTAGGAAACAACTCCTCCAAGTGTTGAGGCAAAAAAATGCACATCCAAGTCCTTGAAGATGGTAAATCTTAGCAGTAGATGTGTAAAACTAACTGAGTTTGTTTGGACACTTGACATTTGGATTCTCCAAAAATCAAATGTCCTTTTGCTCAGTATAATTTGTTATCAGCACAACTTCTCACACTCATACATTATAAGGTTAATAGAGCAGGCTTAGTGTTATGAACTGCTCTCTATATATTTTGTATCCTCTAACCAAATTCAGATGCAAAGCTAGCAATGTTGGGGAATATACTTTATATGAAGATGTTAAGAACTGAAATTATATTTATGGCTTTGTAGATTTTGAACAGTTTAATAAGTCACTCACACTGTGGGTTCAAACTTTGGATGGAACAATAAATTTAGGCAGAGATAATAAATAAATTTAACTTGGTCATATCGTCAATAACAAACAGGAAATACATAATAGAAAAGTGCTATTCTGCAATCCAACCGAGAGGGGGCAGGACTGGATTAGCGAGACAGACCATACAGAAAATTCCAGAAGAAAAACCCATGCTGCATTTTGATTGGTCCTTTCCTTTAGAGACCCACGTCCCTCTAGTCAATCAGATAAGGAAAACACAGAACTGCGTGCCAGCGTTGCTGGGTAGATAGAACAAAACAACGGCTTTCGTATCAGAGTTTGGAGCTCGGGCACCAGAGACGGTCAGTGATTTTATTTTGAGCAATTTAAAAGCAAGCGAGTTAGCAATTGTACATTTTATCTGACACGGTTGTTTATTATTTTTTTTACGGTTGAACAAGGCGAACGATGTGGCCGAGCTAGCGAACACGAGCAGTTTGTTTTTGTTGTGTATTTTTGACGTTTGGGTCGACACAACACGGAAATGGAGAAAAGCGACGTTGATTGAGAACAGCCAAGCTAACTTTAAATTGCCAGTTCTGATTTTTTTTGAGGTTTAGTGATTGTTTTATCGTTGCAGTTGGAGTAAGTTAGATATGTTGCAGATATAGGATCGCCTTTTGACGCAGCTCTTTCTGTTGACAGTGCTGCGAGCAGTTAAGCTAACGTTACCTATTGTTTATCAACAGTGTGACTATGAATGAATGGGGGGGAGGGGTGGCTGTTGCGTTGTTGCAAGTCGGGGCATGTTGGTAACGTACGTCTGCATACGACATTTGTGTTTCTCCCTCACTATTTCAGGTATCATCTGAAATTCTTTGACTTTCACGCAGTTCCGCTGCAAAATATATCTAATTTGGAAAACATGGCAACTGACTGCGCGGCCTGGCTGAACACAAACCCCGTTGGTGAGTGTGAATCAGTCGTCTGAGTTTAAATGCCTCATCAGCTGTTTCCACATGCCTCTGATCTGGGGCACTGGGGCTTTTTGAGGCGGAAGTGGTTGATTGCGTACTGCTTGCAGTGTCTGCAGGCTTAGTAACATTGAATGTACTATTGCTTTAATTCTGCTGTTTATCCTTCATTTTGTGAGCGATAGATCAAGTCCAGTACTAATACCAAAATTCACAGTGCAAATTCAAACTGTGCAATCGTATCCCCACATTGTGGGACATATTGATAATCATAGCAATTAAAGAACCCAGAAGTTGTTTGTTAACCTAAACACAAATTCTCCCCTTTCCCTGAAATCCAACAGAGGCCGAGGACCTGAGTGACTCCTTTCTATCTGGTGACGAAGATAATAGAGGAGCAGTGACCTCCACCAAGAACATTAACAATGAGATCAATGGCAACTGGCTGTTGTCCTCCAGCAACAGCATCCATGAGGCGCGTCTGAAGGCAAAGGCCAAGCGGAGGCTGAGGAAGAACTCCTCCAGAGACTCTGGCAGGGGGGACTCCCTCAGCGATAATGGAGACTCAGTCAGGGGAACCTCGGCAGCACCCACCAGCCCCAAGAGCAAGCTGCTGGACAGAAAGTCCCGGCTAGGCAAGGGCAGAGGCCTGCCAAAGAAAGGTATTAAGACTCAGATTTTAAATAAATGAAGAAAATTGATGAAGGTAGGCCTAATTGTGATATTATGTAATCATGTGTCACAAATATTGCTTTTTTATAGACTCATATGGCATTGGCAACATTATTGATTTGGCACATGCTGTCTAAATGATATGGTGAACAATATATTGAACTCTGTTATTTTTCAAATGAAAACCCTCTTACTGGTCATATCAAACCTGCATAATGTTACCATAGGCAAGCAAAGAGCTACTGGTTTAGAATGTGAAACACATGGCCTGTTGGGCCTATATGGTTGTGTGACTTACTGCTGGCGTCACCTGGTGCCTTGTCATCAAGCAGCAGTAGACAAATGGCAAGGTGAGCCTGAGCAGTTAAAATCTACATGAGCACTTTCTTGCATGGCCAGGCTTTTCTGGAAAATTCCACTAGAAGCGAAGTAATCATCTTTGCAAGGTGTGCCTGTACTAGAGGTTGCTTTGTAGGTGATAATTTACCAATACATAGGATCTGATGAAACTATTACACCTTTAAAATACTTTGAGCGCCTATATAGAGACCTTGGATGCTAGAGGAAAGTGGACTTGGTGTTTTTAAGGACTTTGGAGGTGGAGTAGTCTTTCTCTTTGTATTAGAATTTGATTTGTAATCTGTTCTATTATTATTGTGTGTGGCCTTTAGTAATAACAGATTATGGTTTTGCTATTACTCCATGACTCGTTAACTAAGTTGCGTATCAAGCCAAAGACCGGTCCGACGCATTACAAACTTGTTAGGAGAACGGAAGCTGGTGAGCATCAGCATCTTTTAAAGGTTCAGCTGTCGCTCACTGCGGACCCTCATTTGGTGATGTCAGCATGCCATACCCACGCACACGCCGGTCTGCTGCAGCAGTACAGTTCAGTCGCTTTGCTCTTCCCATGGGCTGTGGAATTGGAACTAGGGTAGTTTCTCTTGGCACGCTGTCAGCCCATTTTTCCGGTTACGTAACAGAACTGCCACGTCATTGGAGCCCTGCAGTTTGAGCTTTGTGTTCCTACATTAAAAGTTCATGTAATGCAGTTTTGAAACTTTTGCAGCAAGGGCGGTGGATGTGTGGAATCTCCCAGTGAGTGCAAGCTAGAGTACACAGTGTTTCATGCTGAAATAGGATGGGTCCGTGCAGCCAATCTGGGCTGAATATAGCGGGATTTAATGTGTCACATACTGGGCGGGACTTACGGAGGGTTTAAAATTTGTCACACAAGCTGCTTTGGCATTGGGCTGCTTAAATTGGCTGCAATCTGTTGGTGTTGACCTGAGACCCAACATATGTGTGTTTGTATAACACTTATGAACCTGTGACCTCTTCCAAATCCACGGCTATTATCACCACTAGTTTGTTCCTAATGTTGTTCAAAAACACAGCGTGTTTGTATGAATCCACATAATATTAATATAATTTATAATATAATTTTTCCAAGTTTTTTTTCTCATATTATATAGTCAGATGAAGGGTGGCAGGGTGGCTTTGTCATTAGAAACCGTCCTGTAAGTGGAAGGTCACAGGTTTGATCCCCACCATTTCAATAAGAGCAAGACACTGCTCACTCATTGTAAGTTGCTCGAAACATTTGTTACCAAAACTCAGATCTTGCCACTTCAGATGTTCCACCCCTAAAGATCAGCATCATCTTTCTCTGTTTCCATGTCTACGGTATTTTGATACATGCCGTCATGCGCCCGTCGCCTCCCCATATCTGCTGTGAAAAGGCTTTCAAAGGTGTCATTCAGAGGTTATATTTCAAGGTGCTGAAGACATCCTGTCGAAGGAGAGCCTCATGGTCTCAAAAGCTTCAGCTGACCTCTTCAACAGTAATCATGTTTTGTGCACTGTTAAAAGTCTATGCTGTTTCTTTTCCAAAACAACTCAAGTTTCAGGTAACCAGGATATATGGGCCACTGCATCTTTGGAAAATGACACACCTAATGCCTTTGTTTTTGTGCCTCATTGCCTTAACATGAGTGATGTTGTCAGATATCTTGTTAATATGGCGTTGTCTCTGACCTTTGCCCGTAGGTGGGGCTGGAGGCAAAGGCGTGTGGGGCCGGTCCGGTGAAGTGTATGAGCCAGAGGAGGTAGATGTGAAAGATCCCAACTATGACGAAGCTCAGGTACTAACTGCACTGTTGATAATCTACATCTGCATGATATATCAGTGCAAAGTCTAGTGAAATTATTCTACAGCAGAATAACAAGCACTCATATTATAAAACTCATATATAGTTTATTTATTACACAACAAAGTGTACCAGGTTTTTCCTTTTTTGTAACAATAACCTGGAATGAGATCCAAGTGATGGTAAAGATGTCTCTTCAATGCCACCGGTGTTGTGTTTTGACAGGAAAATTGCGTGTACGAGACAGTGGTCCCCCCACTGGATGAGATGGACTTTGAGAAGACGGTTATCCCCATAGTGCAAGAGTACTTTGAGCACGGTGACCCAAATGAAGTAGCGGTAAGTGCCACATGACTGCAGGAAAGCACCTTAGAGTTGTCCTCATCTCTCATTAAAATCAAAAGGCAAGAATACAAGCTTAAAGATTATGCCCACCTCCAGGAGCTGCTAGGAGAGCTGAACCTGGGGCCCATGCGGAGCGGGGTGCCCACGCTGGCCGTTTCTCTAGCCCTGGAGGCCAAGGCCAGCCACCGGGAGCTCACCTCCAGGCTGCTGGCTGAACTGTGTGGGCCTGTCCTGACCCACCGCGATGTGGAAAGCTCCTTCGACAAACTGCTCCGAGATCTCCCAGATCTGGTGCTGGACACACCCGGAGCCCCACAGGTGAGTCTCCTGTGTGCGTGTGCATGTGTGCGCAGCTGTGTGGCTGGCTGTAGTTTCATCCGCAAATTAAATTGGAAATATTATGTTGTTTTCAGTTTGCAAAAGAAATACTTAAGAATGAACACTTTACCATTTATGCCAATTGCAGTCTCATGATGTGATTCATTTTGAATTGTGTTAACTGACCACCAGCCTCATGCATCTATGGATTGTTGTTCAGAGAGAATATATTTCACCTGCTCAGGTAGGCGTATGTCTGGATGTACTGCTATTTCTGTAAAGCAGGCCCCCGTGGCTCTGCAGCTCACATCCTGTTTCTCGTGTGTGTTTCAGGAGATTAATATAAAGGTATAGACTGATCAGTACTCCAATATTGAGGGGTCATCTGGATAAAGGCATGCTTACAGGGCTGTATGGTGCCATTTTTTTTTTTACCAAGGAGCATATGTGTTCCTAAATATACATTTTTACATTGTAGACAGTTAGTTGACACTCTTATCCAGAGCAACTTATATTAAATGCAACAGTAGCTTGGGTTCCTACATCACTGTGAAATGTGGAAAAATGTAGGAATACAGGAAAGTTGGGAGCATGATCTGTGGGAAGAATGTATGTTCACACCATTTTCCAATTAAAATAGGTTCACATAGTATCATAGTTAGTCCCATTACAGTGAACACAAAAGACTCTTCAGACAAATCAGCTGTGTCATTTCTGTGTGAGGTGTGTGTGCTCATGTAAAACTTTCACAGTCTGTGGTGAAGCACAGGGGAGGAACACTGTGGTCTGACGTGTGTGTGTGTTGGGGTGGTGAACTAGCGTGTGTATTTCAGCTCTTTCCTTTCAGCCTGCACAGACATGAGATCTCTGGCCATTGTTTCTCTGCACCAGCAAAATGCTAGCTCAGCGTAGGAGGCTAAAAGGGTTATTCATCCTCGTCTCCCCACCCCTCCTTTCACACTCTCACTTTCTCTCACTCTATCATTTCTGTCCCACTCTCTCATTTCTCTGTCGTTTTAACCACCCCTCCTCCCTTTCTCTCTCTCTCAAACACACACACTCATGCACACTCCACTTTTTCTCCTCATGTGCCTACCAGTCTAGCCAGAGCCACAGGTCAGATGAGCTGGAGCTGCCTCTTGTCTGTACAGGAACAATGACAGTTCATGGACATAGGCTTTGTCCAGACCAGAAGAGCAAAGCCAGCTCTTTTGTTTCCCTAAATCATGGGCCCATACTACTGTAAACAAACACACACACACACATGCCCATGAGGCCACTGTCAGTCATCTGTCCTGTCAGTGTTTTTGAGGGGCCTCCAGTTCTTCAAAATGGAAGTTATTCACATGTTGTATCTATGACACATCACACAGACAAATCTAGTAATATGTTATAGAGCAGTTGTGGGTCTTTGCCAGTAACAATATTTTCACAGCAAAAGCCACACTGTTTTCCTAAACATCCAAAAATGTTTATTCCTCACTGCAAACCTGCAGCAACCTTGGTTAAAAGAGAGGGATTTTATTTTGGAAGTTAAATGTATTTAAATCCGATCACATGAAAGTTAAGCCCATGACATTTGGTTGTTGTTCATATCTATCGCCTTTTTGATTTCCACGTAACAGGAGTTCCTCCTCTGTAATTGTTATGATCAAGTGCCAAACCCAGCCATCAAAATAACAGGTCTAGGGAGGCTTTACTCATCTGACCTGTGCTCTCTTGTTGAGTCACTCCCACAACAACTTGCCATTATGTAATTTGTTTTGGACTGTTTACATGTTTCGTATTTGTCTTGCAGCTGGTGGGCCAATTCATCGCACGGGCTGTCAAAGACCAAATCCTGTCCAAGAGCTACATCGAGGGCTACAAAGGCAAAGTTGACTGTGAACATGCAAGGTATGCTGCTGTTTGCCAAGCTGGTTCCCGTCGTTTTTTTATGTTGTGATCATGAAAACCTTTAAAGATTATATCAGTGTTTTTTTAACTGGATCTTGCAAGAATTATCGGTTTGCAGAATATGAGGATAGTTGCATTTTACATTTTAGGTATTTAGCTGACACTCGTACCCAGAGTGGCTTATGATATGTGCAACAGTACATTAAACATAAATTCCTAGATCACACATTACAAGCAACCAATGGCAAAGGTCAAGGCCACATTGCAGAAACAACAGATATAACAAATAACTGTGTCCCTAGAATATTTGTATATAAGAGAAGTTTATTCTTCTTTGTTAACAAGTTGCAATGTGACATGTGGATGTGTCTGTTTCCTCGTAAACCTTGTGTATCTTTGTTCCTCCAGGGCCGCTCTAGACCGGGCGGCAGTGCTACTGAAGATGAGTATGGGTGGTCTTCGTATAGACAACCTGTGGGGGGCAGGTGGGGGCCAGAGACCTGTCACACAGCTCATCAAAGAGGTAAGGTCATAAGGTCAAATTCAGTAGAACCAATAATTGTTGAACTAATGTGCTTTTCTGTTAAAAAGCTCTCTACATGAGCCAGTAATTTATGTGCAAACAGTAGATGGAGAACTATTTTTAGATTGTAAGAGTTCTTGACTGTTTTCAGCAGTGGCTTTTTATCCCTCTAGCTTACTGCTTTTGAGGGCAGGTGACTTCTAAGAACATTAGGGTGTGATGCAGTGAATGGTATTAATACCTCTTCTGCTGATGGAGTCTCACTGTAACTAGCAGTGCAACTCCTCCCTTTATTATAGCTGAACGTCTAATATGCTTTCACAGCTCCTAATCGCTGTAAGAAAAATGTATTACCTCATTTCTTCTTATTACTATCATAGGGTGATTATTGTCATCTTCGTTTTGTCCTGTTAGATGAACCTGCTGCTGAAGGAGTACATCTTGTCTGGAGACAGCAAGGAGGCTGAGAGATGTCTGAGAGATCTGGAGGTTCCCCATTTCCACCACGAGTTTGTCTACGAGGTAATTACTGTTGGATTAAATTTGGGAATAAAATCGTGCAAATAAAACAATAAGTTGCTATGCTGCTAAGTGATACTAACCAAAAAAAAAAGTTTATCCAAATACTTATCCAATGTATCTTGATTTCCATCAGGCAATAGTAATGGTCCTGGAATCAAAAGGAGAGAAAACATTCAAAATGGTTCTGCAGCTACTGAAATTTCTCTGGGTGTCATCCGTCATCACTGTGGACCAAATGAGAAGGGTAAAGCGCCACCCACTGTTTCAATTATGCACTGCACATGGCCATCAACTAGCAGTAGTCTCAATTGTCTGACACAGCTCTATATACCATCACTGTCTTTTTTTTTTTGTAGGGCTATGAAAGAGTTTACATGGACATTGCTGAAATCAACATTGATGTCCCCCGTGCATATTTCATCTTAGAGCAATTTGTTGACAAGAGTTTCAGTGCAGGAGTCATTGATGAAAAACTAAGGGATCTTTGTCCCTGTCGGTAAGTGCACCCCACTGGATAGTCAAACAAATATATATATATATATATATATTCAATATTTATATTAGCAAATGAACATTGTTTAACATGACTTGCATGTTTTGTTTTGTTTTGTTTTTTTTCTCGCCAGGGGCCGAAAGAGATTTGTAAGTGAGGGAGATGGTGGTTGTGTGAAACTTGAAAG
>OOFE01028073.1:15002-29076 GCA_900323365.1 Monocentris japonica
TAACGTTTTTCCAAGGTGTTTAAATATATATACATAAGCTAACCCATAAAGTGCCACACCTCTCAGTGTCAGTCATTCCATGTTGTTTTGTACAGTATTTTCTTGATTTCACTGCCACTCCTTTTGTGTTTTCTAGAAAGCAGTGTTTGTACAGAAATCACTGGTTTGTGTTAAGAGCTTTATTATGGGGTAAAAAAAAGGGGGGGGGGGGCACGTTGGTTCAAAGCAATACAGGCTCCCTAACTGGCTGCTGTTTCTATGCTGTGCTTGATTTGTTTTTTTTTTCTTTTTACCCTTAAATCACACAAAGATGTCATTACTGAAGGCAACAAGACATTAGTACGATGCAAAAAATACCAGTTGGGATAACTTCACAAAATGGTGTCCAGAGTGTTTATTTTTATATTTGGGGAATACTGGTGTGTGATATGTCTTGCTCCTTGTTTGTTCAATAAATCACTATTAAATAATGTAACTGTCTTATGTCAGAATATTAACACTGCCAACCAAATGTTGAGAGAAAAGTTCCTGTTCAGCCCTTGTTTTTCCCTTAAAAAGAAAGCAATTTAACAAATTTATCTTCATGCATTTATTGACACATGAAATGACTGACTCAGATCTTATCAACTGTATCATAAACCAACCATGCAGACGATAACTGACCTGCAATAGGTCTAAACCCTATTAATGAAACTGATATTATTTCTGAAAGGCAAAGATGACCACTCGTTGGAACCTGAAGGAGTGGGAGGTCTTTTGCAGTTCACCTCTTTGTCTTTATGTAACAGTAACTAACCACAATTGCATATTACTGTAATATTGACATGTTAAAGTGATGGGATGCACTGGGTTTTTGTCATCCATCTAAAGGAACTGCTCCAGCCTAATGTTCATACTATGTCTATTTGACTGCTCCTGCTGTTGCAAATCCTCCATTGGGCTTCTACTGTGACTGCTCCTTCAATGCCAGTTCCTGCTGTTTGATGGCCTCTTGAGCCTCCATCTGCATCTTTTCCAGTTTCTCCAGAGTGACTGATTTTAAAGGGAGCAGCTTGGGCTTACACAGAACCATGGTAGGAACGTCTTCCATGGAAAGCTGCCCTGTGGATATTGCAGGAAAAACAACAGCACCTTAAATTATCACACTGATGCAACACAACTTGGCTTAAGCAGGAAGACAGTTAATAAGAGATTTTGTTGGCTTATGGCCATATTTCACAAAATCTGTGAGATCGAGGGATAAAAATCCACTGCCGAAAACAGTAATTTGTTCTAGTTTTATTTTCAAAGAGGGCTTTCAAACAAGTAGCGTAAATGTGTGAGAGCACGACTGCCACGTATGTAGCAAACTACATACTACATACATTTGCAGCATGCAAGTAGCCTGCCAGCCCCAATATGCTACATGGAAAGTCACAACAAAACAAGGCAATGGGTCCATTGTTCCCTTTATAGGCTTATTTGTTCTCATGGGTCCAATGTGCACCATTTTTCTACTTTCTGATGTACTAATGGTCAATTTTTACAAATGAATGCTATTTGTGCATTCTTACAACATGGGATATTTGACATACATCTGGTGCTCAGTACTACCACCAGTCCATGTGAAAGGCATCACAATTTCAACACTAAAACTGGACTGTGTTACCCAGTTGTGGACAGAGACTGTGAAAAGGAACCACCCAGCATCGAGTGCTCAATGCTTGGTTTTGTGAGCGCAAACATTTCACATGTTGTATTGGGACCATAAACACACTATTGAATGTAAGTAGTGCTGACTGAATAGCTGACTGCTGTCGTACTAACCTTGTTTAGGCAAAACTTCTCTGAATATTGACTTGACTTCAGGCATTATGTGTTCCGAGTGTGTAATTCCTGAAAAGTAGTAAGACAAATTAGCTTATACATTAGCATTATTATCTCCTAGATAGACAAGAATTATCTGGGGAATTTACGTCATCATTTACATCATTTTGGCCTCCCATTTTGTCCCACAGTGCAACACCTTCACAGCATTTCCAAACTAAAGTTTGCACTTTATTTAATTTAGTATTTTTATTTGTACAGTGATGAAACATTGAAGCGAAGTGATAATCAAAAAACAATTATAAGATGCAGTGACAGAAGAACAATATCTGTCCTGGTCATTAAAAACACCAACATGAGATTTATAAAAGCATCTCAAAACATGAAGGCCGCCATCTTTACACACACCGGTGTGACATCATAACCCAAGAACTGGCATCAATGTTGTTTTCTCATTCGTTCATTTGGAACAATGTTGAATGTCCACTCAAAAATCTGACGTTACTATCCGCACCCAGGAACACCGGAGAAATCAAACGTATTTGACGGCGACTGAAATTGGCCTTGTTCTATTCGACATGATGGTTTTGACGTGGCGCTAGCTAACGCTATCTTGTTCCGGTTATATTACGCTTAAGAGTTATCCTTATACGTGACTGGCGTAATCATTGGGCTAACGTAAAGGCTGGGGCAGAAATCGGTAACGTTGTGGCTATGATAATACTTAACGTAAGCTATTTTAGAGTTAGCTAGGTTTAAAATTAGCACTGAAATACTAAATAAATAGCTAACGATATCGGTTCAATTAGCGAACTGTTAACGCTGGTTACTACCTCTAACATTACACAATGACACTTCGTTATTGTATATGCTTGAATAACTTGAATTAAAACAGCTAAATATTTCATAATCTCACCTTTAGTAACAATCTCTGGCAAAGATTATTCTTCTCTATAACCTCCTTGATTACACCGGTTGTCAAGCCAACACTTCCGCGAGAGTCACGTGACCTTCTTCTGCGCTTTGGCGTGTAAGTACGGTGCTTTACTGCCACCTAGAGGCGATTCTAGGAACATCTTGAATTCAGTATCATAAACTCAAGGCAACCTTTCGTTTCCCTATTTTTTTTATCTTCTATGAAATCCCTGTAATATTCTTAGAATATTATGGGAGCGTGATATTATTTCTAAAATATATTAAATGATTACTGTAGTTATTTTTTGTAGGGGTTATTAATCAAACAAAAGGAAATCAGGTGTTTTTGATGTTAGACATAGATGTAGTTATATGTTGTCAATTAACGTTAGAATTACTTGCACGGCAAGCCCCTAGTCATTAATGCATTTTTGCAAATCAATTGCAAAGCAATTTGTTGACTCATTGATTACACTTACTTCTTTTTGCTGCCATTGCCCTAATAATTTATTTTTTGTGCACTCTGACTATGTATTAGTTTTAGTTTGCAAAATGCCACTTTGGTGAGTGATGTGCAAAAATCACCGTAAAACTATAATTTCCTATAATAGGTCCGTATAGGAATATTATAGCAACATTATAGTGATACCATAGGCTATACAAATATCATCAAGTACGATTAGGACACTATAAAGTCGCTATTGAACACAACAGGTACAATATAAATCATCGTAGGAATATTATATGACTATTATCGTGTTTTTTGTTAAGGATTGGCATTTTTTTATTTGCAAAAAGAAACTGTCAACAACTTCAATACATCTACACCCCATTACTACTATATATGCATATGTGTACGTTTATCAAGGAATATTTTATTATATTTCACAGTCTCGTGATACATTGGTTAGGCGTGCGAGTGACGCAATTTGGTGGCAGGGGAGGGGACCAGAGCAGCAGTGTAGGAAAGAGGAGGAAGCAGGGATGGCGGAGTCACACCTCTGAAGGTAAAACAGTTATATTATCACATAGCAATCAATGTTTTCCTCTTAACAAGCTTGCGTTTCATTCCAGAGATCGCAGACATTACCTTCGTCACCCTTTTACTTCAGTGTGTAACGCGGCAGTGTCATTTTCCTGGGTGAGAACGCACTCTTTTGTTCAGCTTCGGAATGGCCGCTGTTTTCAGAATGTGTTTTCTTTTTCCCCCACTAATGTTCAGCAAGGGAGGCAAGGGAAGGGCGCTTAGACATTGTGTTAATTCGCACCGTGAGTGCTTTGGTGTCCACTCTGTAAACCAAAGAATATTACGGATACAACGGCTGTCCTTCTTTGCGTGTCAATACAGTTGTATACGGCGTACCCGATTGCGCACGACTGGCTGCAGCAGCGTTCACCCCCGGTTGAGCTCACGGTGGTCGGGTTGGCTCTCTACGTCTGACAGCTGCTCTGCTCGGGCCTACAACCACACAGTCCCGCTTGGCAGTGGTACCGTTAGCTTGAGCCACTGCCACTGACTGAGAATGGATCTGTCGGAGATTGGAAGCTGACACCCGTTTTACCATCACAGCAAATATGTTTAGTCATTTGTTTTTGCCCATTATGATGATTTGACCATGGCTGTTGCTCCTCCGCTTGACTTGAAGGATCGGTCGCTAAATGCAGTTAGCTATTTGGCTAACTGGCTAGCTTACGCTAGCATGCTAGCAACCCAGTATACTGACGTTTGCGTTACTTTTGACCTTTTAAGTTTTATTTCGCGCCTTTGTTGTCAGTCATTTTTTTAACCAATTTAGACAGTAACAGTCACGTTAGTGTTCCTGGAGAAGGAATGCCAGACCGGTATAGTGTCGATATTTTCTCCCACTCAATTTGATGGCAGGCTTGGCTACATAGCTATCCAGCTAACGTTAGTTGGCTAACGACAATTAGCTAGCTAATGTTGGGTTCAGCTTGACAACGCATAGCCTATACTCAAGGCATTATTGTCACACAGATTACAATGCTGTGGCCATAATCCCGGTACGTTCCTAAAGTTGCATGTCTGTGTTACGTAAATCAATTAATCTTGGAAAGTGACTTGACTTCCCCGAACTGGCACCGTTTTGTCTATGATCTCTTTCCGCGGATTGTCATTGGCACGAGTAGCCGCAAGCTAGCTACAGTCTGTGGAGTGTTTTGTAGTAGCAGCAGACATCTGCCACCTCATCTATGAATTTTTGCTATTAGTATTGCATGGAAAACCATTCAATCAGGCCAGGTTACTCGAGGTTTGTTGTGACTTTCTTGCATTAGGTTAATGAAGAAAACGACACGGGCTTGATTGCAGAAATGTCCTGACGTACCTGCTGATCAAATAACCATTGTAATGGAGAACATTAGGCAGTCTTGCCTAGGCCTAAATGCAATGGCATTATTAGATGGTGCCCGGGATATCCTTAATGGAAGCTTAATTAGTCTCTATGTGGGTTGAAAGTGGCTAGAAATCTCAGCCTTTAGTTGAGTCCCATGGTGTTGTTCATATAATTGATGGTCATACATTAGACTCTCAAAAGTAGTGTACAAGTAGTACTTCAAAGTTACATTTACCCAGTGAGCAATTCTCTAGACAGCTAGTCATTACTTACAACTTAATGGTACTAATGATATTGGTTTAATATTATTTTATGATCCAAACCAACTCACTGCATTAGAGGACAATTGAATATCTGACCCTTTATCACTAAAGTAGACAACTGCTTTTCAAAAAGCATGAAACAGGCACACAGACATACAAAATACCATATATAGTGGTTTAACATGCTCTTAATTGTATTTTTTTACCCAAAAAAATACCACTGTTTTGTGCACAACTAATAGAATGGTACTTTTGCATTGCTGCATATTGCTTTCCTTATGTTCATAAGGCTGTGGTGCAGTTAGGGTAAATAAGACTATTGTCCAGTCCCTGGATGCACTCCAAGTAGGCACCGGCAAAGCCTCGATGTCAGTGAGGGTAGAATGGGTTTATTTGACAAATGCAGCAATCGCTTGCATTGGGACAGGAAAATTCTGGCTTTTCTTGTGCATGGGAAGCATAAGTAAAAGCTCGAAAAGAACCACCAGAATTGGCCTGCTGCTCTGATATTATCACATGCTGTTAAAACTATGGCTCCTTCCTATTGATTGTTCGTCACAGTCAATTGTATAAATTGTTGAGTGAATTGCAGCCTGGTCCTAAGCTTTTTGTGTGTTGTCAGGGATGAAAAATAACTGTTATACAGCGTGACCCTTGACTGTGCTTTTTTTAACAGCAATCGCCCACAAGTGGGTTTTTTTGTTTGTTTGTTTTTTTGTTTTTTTTTTCTGGAGTGAGAGCTTCTTCGTTCACCTGCGTATTAAACTGCACTTGCTTTTCGAAAACCTATGTGCACATTTGAAAGATGTAGTTAAGAATACACCTGCTTAGGTTTGGCTAATCCTCTATTTTCATGCCCAGGACAAACATGACCAAACATGACCTTAGAAACACAGCCTTGTAATCCAAGATAAACAAATCTTGGATTACAAGGCTGTGTTTCTAAGCTGGTTTCCTTTGCCAAAATTTCACAGTTGACACCTAATGGTAATTACAAGTAGTAAAAAGTAACTACACATTTATTTTTTTAAAAATCAACTGGCTGGAGAGCTTTTTTTTTTTGAGTTTGCAAAGTTGAGAATGAGCCAGAGACTGGCAGAAACTGAGTGTGAAATGACTCTTTAAATACAGTTTGTTACACACAGGATGGTGTACCAGGGTTGAAAACACTGGATAACTGCACAGACCTTTTGATAGCAGTCACCCTTGATCCTCAAAACCTTAAATAGTCTTCATGACAGGGTTTGGGCTTCATTGAGCGTTCACTACACACCCACACGACAATGGTTTTTTAGAAATCACTGCTGGGTAGTCGGTTCTTTTTTGTTACACACAGGATGGTGTACCAGGGCCAGCCCATATAGAGCAGAACCATAAAAGGAAGTTGCTAGCACAGTTTGGTTTACATAGTTCTTGAAATGAAGCTAGCCTGGCTATACTCAAATTGTGTGAAAAGTTCTTTGATACACAGGTAGGCCTATTACACCCAGTTCTTATTTCTGAGGGCCAGCAAAAGTGCCGGATGCCTTTTTATATTTACAGAACACGCTGTCAAGTATTCTATCATTTTAAGGGGTGCTGCTGTTGATTCCCCCCCTTCTTTTACCAAAAAGGTCGTATGACCTGTAGTCGTGGGGACTTCATGCTTTGAAGGCTACTTCTAAAGATTACTCTCAGCAGTCCTAACCTTTTCACTTAGCTCTGATCCTGAGCCAAGCCTGCCTCTCTGTTTTTGCCGCGGCTTAGCTTATGCTAGTGCTGGAGAGCGTTACATAGACGAACACTGAGGTACAACAGCAACAGAGACTAAACATTGACGGGCTGCCAGAGATATGCTGGTGCAGTTTGATCCGAAGGGTTGTGTCTTTCGTCTGGATGTCTTTCAGACATAAATAATCAGTGTGACTGTTGTGCTACAGACTTGATGGGGGAAGGTTAAAATTTCTGAATGCACGTTTAGGTGGGGCTATAAGCTTACAGTAGTGTCAACACCTGCTGGGCCATGTTTGTTTAGTAGGAGTAAGTTGCTGTAAGGGTTATGCTTAGACTCTCACTGGCACAGCTTGTTCACTTCCAAGTATCTGATGGCACCGTCAACCCACCAAACCTGTTGAAGTGTTTCTTTTTCTGTTTGCAGCTTATTCTGTCAGGGCACTATGGCTCTGGCCCTTGCTCTCCTTACTGTTGGTTGCTTGCAATGTTGGTGATTTAGGAATGTGCGCTTCTTCTGCCAGGGTTCAGGTGAGCAGGTCTGAGTTTGACGGGCGCCGCAGGCAAAAATGAAAAATAACCACTTATTCATACGTTTAAGTAATATTTTAGTATATTACTATAAAATGTTCATAATGTACTACAACAGCAAAATGACTAACGAAGACCCAAAAAGCAGATAAGTGATTGAGTGTGAATACATTTGAAATGTACGATTCAAACTCTAAGTATAAATTGGCCCTTGATCCAGTCATTGTATTCATGGATGAACCCTCATAACTAACTGATAGAAGCTTTTACGTAACTGTAACTAGCAATAACATAGAATAAACAAAACAAAAACCAGAGGGGAAATCCATGAGGCTGGTAAGTCTCTATTCATTCGTCTTGCAAATAGATGAATCGGACCTGATCAAGGGTTGTCGGCTACTTGCTTTGCCACCTAAAGGCTAGGTGCTGTCGGCTCTTATCGTCAACATCAAGTGTATGTTTCCTGGCTTGTAAATTGACCCAGTTTGATCTGCTTTGTGCCGATAAATGGTGCAAACTATACAGGATTTTTCAGCCAAGGAAAATTTCCCATGACAAAAGAAAAAAAACCTTTCAGTTTTTGCTTTGCAATTCGCCATCACGTCAACTCCACGCCACTCTGAGTTGCCAGATCCCTGACTAATTCTGAGGTGACCTCCAATCTGGTTGGTCAGAAAAAAAAATCACAACAAAGAGTAGAGTCAGCCAGTGTCAGAGCACAGAGGCAAACATACCTGGCTTTTCACCAGGTGCCAAATAGTCAGATCAGAAACTTTTTTTTTTTTTTTTCCAGCTTGACCAATCAACTGGCCTAGTGCCTCTCTGGCACAAGGTCATCTTTGTGGACTGCTCTACTGTTACTGTTGTAAGCCGCTCTTGATAAGAGTGTTAGCTAAATGCCAAAAAATGTAATATTTAATGAGTGTACATGTGAAGTCTGAATTGTATTTATTTTTTTTCCTCAGCTAACAGCCAAGCCCCAAAAGATGACAGCATTGATGGCCTTTGCAGCCTGAACTCACTTCTACCTGAAGGCCCAGGAATTGTATGCGGTTCAAACGTTAAGCATGTTGCCCATGGATGCCACAGTACAGCTACTTAAAAGGATTTTTTCTCCCATGGCATTTTAACCAAAGAACCAAGTGTCAGAAGTATCAAAAAAAACTTTTGGATCATAAGGCCTTTCTATCAAGGATAATCGTAAATGTGTAGGCCTGCACAGGGATGTATCAACATATGGTTCTATAAAAGCCTCCCTGGCTGTCTGTGTTCCTTTTTCCTGAGTAAGTAACCTGACGAGAGAGACTCCCATGAGCAACTCTGCAGGGGGCCCGATAACGTCGACATGAGTAGTACTTTAGGCAAAGAAAAAGACTCAAAAGAGAAGGACCCGAAAGGTGGTCCAGCGGGGAAAGAAAGGGAAAAGGAGGCCAAGGCTCTGGCTGGCTTAGTCAAGGATGGCGGCAAAGAGACCAAGACCAAAGGGAAAGATGCCAAAGAAGGAAAGAAGGACACCAGCAGCGCACCGCCGGCTGTCGCCTTCTCCGTTGACAACACGATAAAGCGGCCGAACCCGGCACCAGGTACCCGCAAAAAGTCCAGCAATGCCGAGGTGATCAAAGAGCTCAACAAGTGCCGGGAGGAGAACTCAATGAGGCTGGACCTGTCTAAACGGTCCATTCACATGCTGCCCACCTCCATCAAGGAGCTGACGCAGCTGGCCGAACTCTACTTGTACAGCAACAAGCTGCAGAGCCTGCCCGCTGAGGTGGGCTGCCTCTCAGGACTGGTCACCTTGGCCCTGAGCGAGAACTCCCTGACCAGCCTGCCCGACTCGCTGGACTCCCTGAAGAAGCTGCGGATGCTGGACCTACGGCACAACAAACTGAGAGAGATCCCGGCTGTTGTCTACCGGGTGACATCGCTGACCACGCTGTACCTGCGCTTTAACCGTATCACAGCGGTGGAGAAGGACATCCGAAACCTGTCCAAGCTCACCATGCTCAGCATCCGCGAGAACAAGATCAAACAGCTGCCCGCAGAGATAGGTGAATAAAAAAAAATAAGGGAGAAGATAGGATGATGCCCACAAACGTAGGAAGGGCTAGAAGCAAACTTTTGCAAACTTACCAGCTAACTTGATTTTTAGGTTAGGATAGGACCTCTAAATGATGATGGTTACCTGTCCAACTGGCAGGTAGAGGAGACAGACTTACCAGCCACAGCCAAAGTCTAACACTTGGCGGGTGTTCATGTCCCATTCATAATGTAGGTTTCCTCAGCACATAACTTATTTTACACATCCCATTTTGTTCAGTGTAACGGCCGTTAATGACCAATGCACTAATGATCACTTTCTACATTTCCTCACCTCACGGCTCAAAAGCACATGCCTATAAATTATTGATATAAAGTCTTGCACAGTCTTTTGTCTGCACTGCATGTGAGATCCTGTTGTGACTGCTCTCAACAAGTTGTCCAAAGCTCTGCAGCAATGTCACCAAGACAAATTCCTGTACAGTTTGCGTACTTAGCGATCAATATTATTCTGTACAGAGGAAAAGAAACAAATGAGGCAGGCTTCTGCGATGGGGCAGATGGAGGGAGCAATGGAATGACTAAAGCATCTGAAATGGTCACCTGAGTCTTGCTGTTGCATCTTCTTGCAGGGGAGCTGTGTAGCCTCATTACTCTGGACGTAGCCCATAACCAGTTGGAGCACCTACCGAAGGAGATAGGGAATTGCACACAGATAACCAACCTTGACTTGCAGCACAATGAGCTCTTGGACCTTCCAGAGACTATAGGTGAGTTGAGAATGTCTTTGGTTTCTCTGCATTTAAAAGCCTGCTCTATTGAAGTACTCTTCCAACTTGAAAAACAACTTTAAGACTGGAAAATCAATTGAAACGCTATTGTCATTGATAAACTTTTTCTTTATTGTTGCAGGCAATCTGGCAAGCATAAATCGCTTAGGTCTGAGGTACAACAGATTGTCAGCCATCCCCAGATCATTAGCCAAATGCAGAGAACTGGAGGAGCTAAACCTAGAAAACAACAACATTTCAGTGTTGCCGGAGGTGAGCAGAGTGTCAGATGGGATTTGGTTGTGTATCTATAAGTCATCCATTATAGTGTATGTTTTGAGTTTCTACTACCTCACCTCATCAACTTTTTCCCACGGCCACCGAAAGCCAAACTCAGTCAGTCAGAGTGAGACCGAAACATTTTCTACAAATCATGTCTGTTCTCTATTGAGCAATATCTAAGTAAAAGTTATATTATTGTAAAATATGAATCTTCACACGTTTGCTATGAATTTTCACATAACTCCATTCCCATATCCACAAAGAACTATTTGTTATTGTTGTGAATGCGCCATGGGACTGTGCAGAATCTGTGCTTGTTTTAAATCTTTTTTTTTTTTTTTTTTTTATCTTAAATACCTGTTGTTTGTATGTATATTGCCTATCCATTGTAGTTCCTGTGTGTGTCTGAGGACTCCTTGCACATCCAGTGTGAAAATTGCTGCCTGTTTTGGTAGCCTCCTGATCATGTGGTTTCTGTCATGCCTCTCTCGGTGCTTGGTCAGGGCCTCCTGTCAAGTTTAGTGAACCTGACCAGTTTGACGCTGGCGAGGAACTGCTTCCAGTCATACCCGGTGGGCGGGCCCTCCCAGTTCTCCACTATTTACTCCCTAAACATGGAGCACAACCGTATCAACAAGATCCCCTTTGGCATCTTCTCCAGGGCCAAAGTGCTGAGCAAGCTTAACATGAAGGTGTGTGTGTGCACATGCATGTCTGTTTGAGAGTGTGGGGGAAGGGGATTCATTTGAGGCTTGTTGGAGGAAAGATCATCTTAAATAGTAAAGAGACTACCGTTTTCAAAATCGATTTCCGAAAAAGTAGAAAAACTGCAAACATGAACTTAGAAGCAAAGTAGATCTGTTACTGTATGGGAACTGTAGGTGGGATTGAAGTGGACACTCTTTTGTCATAGCTGAGCTGTTCTGCTTCCAAAGCTGTAAATTTGCACTGAGATGAACAACAGTGATGAACAACAGTGATGAACAACAGTGATGAACAACAGTGATGAACAACAGTGATGAACATCAGTGATGAACATCAGTGATGATTTGTTCTTCAACAAATCATGAAAATGCAAGGAAATGTAAATCAGAGGTGGTAAATTCACATACTTGTATAGGTAGTAAACATTTTGTTTTGGGGGGCTTGGCTGTCTAGAAACACAACTGGTCAGTCATATTTGAGTCTATGGCAGGCATGCATGTACAAATCCACTAGAAGTGTTTTTTTTTTATGTCCACAATGGATCTGGGAAGGACTTGGATGTCTTCTGTAAAATGTTATCGTGATGCTAGGTGACAAAGCTCAGTGGTTTTCAATCCTGGTCGGTGCCCAGAGCCCTGCTGGTTTTCATTTCAGCCGTCTAATCAGAAACCGCTTTAGATGTGGGACGCTATGTGAATGCAATTCACTACCTGGGAGGATAGAAAACCAGCAGGGCTCCGGGTCCCGAGGACCAGGATTGAGAACCGCTGACAGTGCGCTAAAGTAGTCCACTTAGCCGCTTGAACAGCACTGTCCTTGTGCCTCTGAACTGTTGCCAGTTATTTTGGTAATAAAGGTATGTTGTTGTTGTCTTCCTCAGGACAATCAGTTAACGTCTCTGCCACTGGACTTTGGCACTTGGACTAGCATGGTGGAGCTTAACCTGGCCACCAATCAGCTGACTAAGATCCCAGAGGACGTCTGTGGCCTTGTTTCCCTCGAGGTGAGGGTCGTAAACCCATACATGTGCATTTCCATTCCAGTGCAATAGCAGAATAAGCTTCAATTCTTAGGTCACATTGGTTTCTCACACAGTCTAAGAAACCAATGGTCAGAGCCACCGTGCCTTGACAATACTCCTGTGACCCTAGAATGATCATGTAATAGAGAAGAGCTGGAAAAAGAACTGAGGAGGGAGGCAGAAGTTTTAGTTTTTAACTCCATGATAAGAGCATATTAGTACAGGAGGGAGATGTGGGAGAAGGGACAGGAATAATTGAGGGTGATGTGAGGCACTTCTTGAAGTGTTGAGCTTTCAACCTGTGACAGAATACAGAGAGGGACTCTGCTGTTCTGGCTGGAGTAGATATATCTGATAGATTTTGGTTATACTAAACCAATATTGGTGTAATTCGTTAACATGGATAGCGCCAGGGCTTCGCTAAGGAACTCTGACTTGTGGTATTTAGCGTTTGGTTTGGTTGAAAACACTGGATAACTGCACAGACCTTTTGATAGCAGTCACCCTTGATCCTCTAAACTGTAAATAGTCTTCGTGACAGGGTCTGGGCTTCGTTGAGCGTTCACTACACACCCACACAACAATGGTTCTTTAGAAATCACTGCTGGGTAGTCGGTTCTTTTTAGGTGAAGAGACACTGTTAAATAAGGAACCATATTGATTTAGTCAAGCAATGACTGTAGGTGGCTATTAATAAAATATGAACGAGTGTCACAAGACATAATTCACATATGTTCAATGTGAACTTTGAACAAATTTCTCTCAAATCAGGCCTCTAATCTCTACGATGGGATATTGTGGAAACTAAAATCACTATCATTACACACAATTGTGCTGTCCTAGTCAAAAATGAGCTTCAGTCCTTAAAGAATGAGGGTGAATGGTGACGTCTCACTAAGACGACAAATTACCTTCAAGCAGGTAATGTGACTGGATCTTAAAAGGGTAAGACATTTTTTCACTTCCACAGTGTGCAGTTACTTTTTTTTTTTTTTTTTTCACACAACCAGGTTTTTATTTCATCATGCTAACCAAGATATCAAACTAATCTTTTTGTCATCTGTCATAGTGACAAGCGTTTCACTTACTCCATTATATTCTGCAGCCAAAGAAGGTTTTTGAGCAAAAAAGACAGTGTGACAATACCCAGGGTGATTTCCTGGGGATATGGGTACATCGGTGTCGCTCTCATATTCACGGTCAACAGAGCAGTTTCAGGAAGTGTCTCTTGATGGCATCATGAGACTAGCATCTTGGGTTCATTTCTTTCTAGGTAATGGAGACAAATTTAAACTAGACTGTCTCAGATAAGTGAAAGAACATATGAGAGTTCTGCTTTAGGCTGGATCTTTGCTAAGGGTACCTTGGCTCAGAGTTGTGTGCCGTGTTGTCTGATTTTCATTTTTTGACCTGTTCTGTATTGACTTCCATTCTCTTCACAGGTGTTAATATTGTCCAATAATCTTCTGAAGAAGTTACCACATGGTATTGGGAATTTGAGAAAGCTACGAGAGCTTGACCTGGAGGAGAACAAGTTGGAGTCTCTACCTAACGAAATCGCTTACCTTAAAGATTTACAGGTACCATTTTGCAGACATGCAATTTTCTTCATTGTAATATTGTTCACACATTGTGTGTGTGTGTGTGTGTGTGTGTGTGTGTGTGTGTGTACGTACCATA
>OOFE01028074.1:0-12778 GCA_900323365.1 Monocentris japonica
AGGAAAAACTGGAAGAAACCTTCGCACGGATTATGTCATGGAAAATTGCCTGTAAGCACTCAGAACTCTTTAAATAACACACAAAACACTGATAGGTTGAAGCACATAAAAATATATTTTATACAGATATATTGGAGAGAGAGATACCTCGTCACAGGTGAAGTCAAAATCTCTCTAAACTCTCTCTCTCCGAAAATCAGTTTACTACAATCTTTATAGTTTCTTTGGAGACAAAGAAGTCTCTCATGATTGGTTCTCTCATGCTTAGATAACATGTCTAACATGGTTCACCCTATGGGCTCTCTCCACCTAGTAGTGGTCTGGACAAGGTCAGATTTACGACTCCCTTGAAGGGCCTCTCTGGCCTGCCGTGCAACATTCAGGCACATGTCCATAGCACGTGACAACACAGTATCAGTGTAACCAACCACTAAATGGTAAATGATAAATACTAGCAATCCATGCCAATTTACTTTCACACTGGCCAGCAAAATTATATATCAGTCTCTAGTATAGAACAGTGTCTTTCACAGAGTTTACAGAATAGAGTAGACCATTCATTCAGTAGACCATTAATTCTTCTGGTTCCTGCTATACAAGACACAAATCATTCATCCTTTCCTTGCAGGCACTGGCTATTGCGATACAGGAAGCTAAGCAGCAGCATCCAGACATGCAGGTCACCAAGGCAGTTGTTGTCAGGGAAACAGAATCATCCACTGAGGATCCAAATGGAATAAACGAGGTACAGGTGCCATCTTGATTTCAAATGATAATATCTGGCCAAGATTTAGCCTGACTGTCCCCTTTGAATTTCACGGTTTAAAGGTTGACTTTCTCTTCTTTTCATCTGCAGTCCTGATTTCCTGAGTCAAGAGTGCCCCCCTTAGGATTAGACGTGTCAATGTCCGACCTGAAATTGCCACCCACCACCCCTACAGACTACTGCCAGTGGTGCTCCGGTGTACACACACACACACACACACGCACACACATACACATGCATACACATGCACATTTGAAATCCTTTCCTGCTGTCTGTCTCTCTAACAGGACTCCTTCAAACCACCCTTTTACTTCTGAACGTTCATTATGTTTTATTTTTTTGTGTGCGTTACTCCACCAATGAGATCATTAAATACTCACTGAGTGGTTTGGCAGACATGCTGCAGAAATGATTAAACGTAAACAACATTTCATGATCCTTGATTCGTTGACAATATGGCACCAGAATTCCAAACATCTGGAACAATTAAATGGATTATCCAACTAAATTCCCTGCAAACCTCTCAGGGTTTCTACATTTAAACCACTTGCTTCAGTGCAATTATCCCTCAAAGGTCGAAGGAAAGTAATGCAAAGGTTTTTTTTAAATCATCTGTGCGCTTGTCGTCATTCTCATTGTGGAATCCTCCAAGGCCATGTGCATACCCATCCCGTGTTGATGATGCCATTTGGGATGAAAGCTGAGGGAAAAAAAGGAGACAAAGAAACGTCTTTTACGTCTTTTATGTCTTTTATGTCTTTTTTATGTCCTGCTGTACTAAATAACGTGGATCATGCTACCCCCTCTAGACCACAAACAACCGACCACACTCGACTATGTGTGCTAAAAAGAACTGAAACCTACTGTGTGTGCTCATGTACGTACGTACCTACTTTGTAAAGAAATAATAGTATCCATTACATTTTAGCTCCACTACTGTTAAAAGCATGCGGTGAAGCAAGGTTTAGTAAGGGCAGAGAAAAACCTACCCTTAGTTTTCATATTTATAGCCAGCCAAATCAATAAATGTGCTTTGCCCCACTCCCTTAACAGTGACTGATGAAAACACGATAGGGTACAATGCACAGATTACAGGAAATGTGAGAAAGCATCATTCTGCGTCAGTGAGGTCCATGGGCTTTTGACCCTCTCTGACCCTCCGTAAAGGTTTCACTTATTTAATGTGATGTGGCGGGTGAATGCAATGTAGTGATAACCCTGAGAACATGCAAGAACATGATTACAGTGGCCGTATCATGTTTGGACTCTGTGAATTGCTGTGAGGATTACTGCATAGGTTGTGTGGTTACTAAGAGCCACTGGTACATACAATGTGCCTGTTGTATGTATTCAAATGGTGACAATGTAGTTTCTGAGCATGTTGCTGTTTCAGAATGAGTCTAATTTACCTCCTCTCCTGACCTTTAGATATGCTTTCCAATTCAGCTGGATACCACTTCTTTTGTAAGTACATAGAGTAGGATCACACCCTTGTCGAAGTTGCCAAATGGGCTGCTGCTTCAGTAAAACTAGTATTTGAGATAATGTTTGCATGATATTGACTTTCATTATTCGATTTAAGTGAGCAATATGACTATTAACTCATAATGATGATGGATCATGATATCAGAACATCCAGGACTCTATGGTGGATCACTGTGTCCATGAAAAAAGATGTAAAGACCAAATTATTAACAATCAGAACTTAAATCTTTGCAAAGCTGCATATAGGAAATGAAGCTTTCTGACAGGAAATTAAGAGTATTAGTGCAGAGTATTCATGATAAATTTGGGAAATATCAAGCACACAATAGATCCAGTTTTGTTAATCCCAGAGCCCAACAACAGCATAGTGGCTACAATCTTACTTCAGTTACAGCCCTGTATCTGTTTCATCTCACTTTGAGGCATCAGCGCTGTTCATCACATCTTTACAGTTTGCTTTAATAGCTAAAAATTCAATTTACACTTGAAGGAGCATAGGTAAGGATAATGCCTACATCCATCCATGACTACTTTATTCTCAAAGAAATTCTATAACAATCCTAACCTCTGGGCAAAAAGGATCTTACAAGGGGTCCAGCATTGCTGGACTGGCATTATGAAGAACCCTTTCAAGCAAAGTGTTACAAGTGATACCTAGGAGCATTTTGTTCAGTTTTGGTGTGTTGGTAAATGAATGTTAGAAGGGTACTGTAGACCTTGTAGTGTGCCAATGTGAGGTAGCAGTCAAACTGTACAAACTCTGATTTTGTATGAACTACTTCCAACACCTTTATATGAATAAGATACTTTTCATGACTGAAGTGCTCGAAAGTCAATTGCATAAACATGACATGATCAAGTTTCCCTTAATTCAGGTGTTTCTCTATAAATCAATACTCGAGCCAGTTAATTCGTTGAATAAAGAAAAGTGCTAGCTTTTTAAAAGCGCGGCTATCATGTCAGGTTTATGAGTGTTATCAAGTATTGCTTTCAGACACGTAACCCAACCTTTACCGAGTCAGATGTGTAGTGTAACTCCCATTGTATTTCATGTTGGTTCCAGATACTTTAAGAGTGATGGTTAACTCAAGGATGTGTGTGTCAAATGGGAGGGTGGAAAACAATTTTGCAGCCATGCATACCTTGTACTGTATATTTGGTGCCGTTTGGTGCATTGTGAAGATGGAAAGCAGTTAGTGGCAATCGACTTGATGCACACTAGGGGGCAACAGTTACCTAAAAGAAGAGAGCTTTGCTACAGTTTTCAACATCAGGCATACCCAGCTGAAATTCTTATCATCCCTCACTAAGGGGCAAAAATCCCTAAATCATCCTTGGATCAACATGTAAGTACAAACTTACCTCCATCTATCCAGAAAGAGCCTACTCTTGGAAGTCTGACAAGTAATCAACCAGACTGTGATTAATCAGACACTTGGCGGTGGCTAAGAAACCCGCTGCCACAGCCTGATTGGATGACGTCTGGCTGATCTTTGAACTTAGCCCACTCCTCTCTGTACAGAGCCCTCCTCCGCAGTTACCATCTCTTTCGCTCTGCACTGCTCCTCATTGCTTGGTGCTGTGTCTTTGCTGTACAATGTACTTGCATTCCTTCTAAATGAATAAATGAGATCGTAAAGAATAAGGTGAGACGGGGATCCTTCTGTTTGATGTCTTCCACATATCTTCTTTTGTTTGTTGGTTTATTATGGGTGGTGTATACAGTCTGTGTCTGAGACTGTCTGAGACCACTACCACTACCTTTTGCTTCATCATTTCTCAAAAACTATTTTTTAGTCAAATGATATTACTCAAACAAGATTACAGAATAAAAAAAATAAATTAATAATTAAAAATATTTTTTCAAAGTTGTGTGTTAAGATCATACCTGTGTTTATATTTGAATTAAATATATGGTCAAACAACAATTTGAGAAAAGCAAGATATACTGTATATTTATATAAACATTTCAATTTCATACAAGCATTTCTCAAAAATCTAAACATTTTGATTTCTATCATTTCTAAATAAAGTATTCTTGAATCAGAAGTATCAACTGAGTAAAGAAATTAGTCCTTCAATAAATGATGAAAACAAACAGTTGTTGTTAGTGGACTCAGACTGTATATATGATATATTTTTGTTGTTCCACCTCCACTGGATGATGCAGTATCTCTTTTCAATCATGAAAAATATTCAGAACTTTCATATTTGCTTCCAATGCCATTTGTAATTGTTCAGCAGCTGATTTTAGGGTTAAGGATAGGAATTGAAGATAAATGTCTTGAGGAGAGCAAGATAATTTCCTACGTGATGTGCTCCTTGTGTTGAAATGATCGCGTGTTGAAATTATTCCGCACTTCCTTACTCTTGTAGTGAAATTATTTTTAAGTGGCATTTAAATCTGTAGACTCTGCAGATCAAAGTCTTATATCAGGTTAGTATGGTGCAATTCACCAGTTCTTTGTAAATGTTATTAGTTGAAGATAGAATCAAACAAACACACACTTGCTATAATGGTAAATCATTTTGACAACCATTACTTGTATAGTGTATACCTGATGTCAAATTAGACACAAACAATTCACATTTTTGATTCCACCAACTTCTTTTTGGAATGTCGAAATTATTCCCGATTAAATTTGTGATGAATCTGTCCAGAATAAGTCACGTTTGAAAAAATCTTTCAGTATACATTACACAACATGATGATGAAGGAAATGGCACTTCAATGCATTTTCTCATATGCACAACTCTGACAATTTCATTTGAAATACATGAACCGTTGGGCTTTTCTCCATGTCAAAGAAGGGAATGAGGAAAATGGCATTATGTTTATTAAAAGCAGGTTGATCCATTCAGACATCCTAAGCAACGTAGGTACACTGACCATTCTCATGCCAAACAGCAGTTGACAGTAAAATGCCACCCCTACTTTGTATTTAAGCTATGTTAGAAAAGTCAATAATCACTGCCACTTGTACTGTATTACAATGCTGATCATGAAAGACAGATAGGAAAAAGGCATGTCATTTTGGAGTCCAAATGGCTCAATAATATAACCCAAAAAACCAATCCTGTAATACATACTGCATGATCTGTTATTAATAAATTATAGAAGGATGAGCCATAATACAATGTGACAAACAATGACAAACAAAGGAGAATAATAAATAAAATGTCTCTTGAATAATAGCAATATGGACAATAATCATAAAGACTTAAGGCTCATTTGGGACCTGAGGATCTCATACATACAGTATACAATAATGCGGCTCACACTGCCCAGCGTGCCTTTGTTATGCACTTATCATGGAAGGATGAGGGAAGAAGGTAAAAGACATCGATTAATCAACACAATTCTGCTGTTCACAATGGAAGCCATTTTGAATGTCTTTCTTGCAATGTTACAATGGGTGGCAGAGAACCTTGTTGGCTCAAAACCTTTGGTTCCAGTCACTTTCATGACAGTGGTGAGATTCTACGTAATGCGGTGTCACTTAAAAGCAAGAACAAAATCCAGGCAAAAGTACAAAGTATGGTTTGTCATAAAGCAATGAGGCTTGTGAATGTTCCCTGGTTTGGGCAGGGATTAGTAACAGAGTTGGTTTTACTTCTTAGTCAGTGCAGTAAGCTTCCAAAAGACAGTCCAAGGAGAGTAAGGGAAATCACTTCAAGCATTTCTTTATGTCTGCATGTCTTGAACCCAACTTTCACTCCATAATTTCACTCACATATGTATGTGCTATGTAAGTGCTTCACGTGTTATCCATCCCCATTAAGTCACAGATACAATTCCTTCATCTAAGAGAAGTCCAAAGGTACATATCCGTTCCACAGAATTCACACGATCCTCCGTAGGAAACATATACACATCCTATTGTGCGTCATATATCTCGTGAAAACCTTACGAGAGTATTCACTGGTAGAAAGACTGTAGTCAAGTCACGCCGTCCTTTCAGTTCCATAAAAGCAGCTACTGAAAGAGACAGTTCCTTTCATTAACTCCTTTGGAAAGGTGATGGAAAAGAAAAGATCTTCCCCACAAAGAGATCTTTGTTGAAAGAAGAGCGACATTGGGTTAGGGAGGGGAGCAGGTGGAGGGACGGCTCTCAGCCTCTCTTTATCTTTGTCCTACAGTTTCTCCTCTCTTAGTCGCTGTAGCGTCCTGATGTTTGTCATAATACAGTCCTGACTGTGAGGATAAGGACCACAAGGTTGACCAAGGGTAAAACCAAGGGCTCTGGGGCTGCTCCCATGGCTATGGAACCTGGAATGTGCAGAGACAGACAAATCAAAACCCAACAGGTCTTTTGCGGCATCCTTAATTTTCGCTCTAGGTTTGTTCAATATAAAAGTAAATATAAAAGTGTTCTGTAGATGTGTTTTCAGCACAAACTGTCACAGAAATAATAATTATAGTAATGATCACATAAATAATCCCAGTACAAAAACATGAGACGATCCTAAATTGGGTATAACAGCATGGTGTAAGTGTGCAAATGTATCAATAGATGGCACTGGTACACTGTACTCTATCTTGGGGCTACCTGAGTTTCAAAGAACTAGACTTATGAGGGGGCCAGTACAATGGACACAGTTTGAGTTGTGACTTATAATTTAAAAAAATTGCCTTTCTGGAAATACAGTTCCTTACATGTCTCAGTCAAGTCCTTAGGTTTGCATTGCATGTTTACTTTTCAGGCATTTAGTTGGCACTCTTACAAAGGTCACTTTGAATGCAGCAGTAAAATAAACATAACTTCCTAGATCACCAACATTACAAGGAAGCAGTAGTTTGGAGTGTAAGGGTCAGAGCCACAGCATCCTGACCACAATGTTTTTTCTGTCCTGCTGTCCTGTCTTACAGTGAAATAACTGAACCATGCCATTTTTATTTATGCACTTGTCTGCAATGCAGTCTTACTTGTTTAAGGAATTTTCTCGAAACTGTTTCAAGAATATGTTCTAGAAAAAAGTGTCCATAACTTGAAACAAGGCAGAATAAGGTCGATCACTCCACTAGTATGAAGAAAAAAACACTTCTTGAAACAAGTTGATAAGCATTGGAAACAAGTGAAGTTACCCAATTTCCCGAGGCGATCATTTAAGTTTCAGCTTATTTTAGGTCACCCGACTGGTGGATTTTTCAGGTCAAGTTTTGGCCCCTCAGAAATAAAGAGCAAGGGCTTCTGTCTCGACTCAGCACTGAAGTTCAACAATCATGCAGGGATAAATCCATCGTAGAAGTGGAAGAGATACCAATTTCCACACCGACAGTAGCCTCAGTAGACCATAATGCAATGCAGCCACATGACATGTTGCGTTTTGATTAAGGGGTGCGGCTGCGATCATAGACAGGCCCCAATGTTCGCAAACTAGTTGAATGCCCATACGCCCACCTTTGATTGAAAGCACAAATTTCACGCCCCTTCCCTTCGAAAGTCAGTCTGGGAAATGTAGGAAACCACTAACTAAGTAACTAAGTAAAAGTAGACAAGGCACGTTGAGGGAATGTGGGTACACCAGAAAAAGTAAATTACAACATGTCAACACTTGGAGTGCCTTGAACAACACAAATTCACGACATCTAACAGTAAGAGTATCCAAGATCCAAGTCCTAATACTAGATCAAATTACCTGTTAAGATGGATTTTTTTTGCAGTGAGGTCTCCTACAACCTAAGTCAGAAATTGTTTTCATGTTTCATATTTCATAGTCCAGGACTGTCACACCTGCTATCCTAGGGATGGTGATCTGGCGGCTGCTGCTGCCCTCCCCTCCCTCACTGAAGGGCTTAATCTGGATGACGTAGTCCTGGTTGATTGGCAGCGACAGCTCCAGGGAGGTGGTGTTGGTCTCCACCACACTGGGACGGCTGTGCTTGTCCTGGCTGTACATCACCTATGGGAAGCAGAGAGAAGCAGATGATGTGAACATAGTGGTGCACGGTGCGGAGTATATGGTATCAGTGGAATCAGTGCATTCTTGTTGATGCACTGTGAAAAGCTGAGTTTCAACTCATCTCTTCTTCAGACAGCTCTGTGAGACGTGCACTGGGTATCCTGCACTGCCTCTGAAACTGACTAGGCTGAATGTAGGGTCTCTTCATGTGATTGTGTTAGAACTCCAGAGGACAGAAAGAAGGAGAGATAAGGGGAATGGAGAGATGCATCAGTCCATCTTGACTCACTTGTGGATATGCTTGCCCTACCCATTTTAACATAGAGTGAGCCCTACTTCGATGGGACTTCTATTATGTGGGAACAATACAGAACTGAACTACCAATCCTGTGCTTTACAGATGTATTCTTACAGAATTCTTTTTTTTCAGTCTTCACCCAGATGTGCTATAACAGACACAGATTGTGATACATCCTCAAGGTAGGAAGCTGCAAATTAAACATGTTCTAACAAGTCTAGAGGCTGATATGCCAAATCGCACTGAACAACACAGAATGCAATACCTGAAGTAATCCTAAAAAATACATAATATCCATATGGTGTCAAACTATTCTATAACAAACAAAATCATTATGACAATCTGGCAAGATGAAAACAATCAACTGTAAAGATACTACAACAGTTCTTCCTCAAGCAACAGTGAAAAAAATGGCAAAAACATTCAATGTACTCTTACGAAGTCAGTGGAACAGTTGACAGTCTGACAAGGCTGTAAGTCTGTAAAACACTCAAACAGTGCAAGCTCCCCTCTTTACCTTATATCCGGTGACCTCTGATTCATTTTCCAGGGCATGAACTTGGTCCCACCTCAGGATGACCTTGGAGTTGGAAGTGTTCCACATGATTTTGCCTGGGGCTTGACTAGGGGCTGGAGGAGAGGGGAGTGGGAGAAGGAGAGGAAGAGGAGAGAGGAAAATAACAACAAGCCACTCGATCAATATACAGTAAAGTCCAGAGTCAAGTCAGTGTGAAGGAGCTTTCTCATTATCAGTTTATCATCCCACTGTTAGGAGATAGCGGTGACTCTTGGAATGTGTGTGTGGGAGTGAGAAAAGAGTGTTATGTGTGTGTCTGCATTTGTGAAGGTGGGGATGAGGAAGAGACATAGAGATGTAAAAGTGCGTAACAGATGAAGACATTTGTATTATTAACCCATTTTAACAGCAGACGTTACACAGTTGTCTGCAAGCTTGAGTGCACTTCTGTATCTTTACAGAAGTGCAGTGACAAACAGAAAGAAACCAAAGAACAAAAAGAAAGAGTAAATCACTCGGCAAAAATATCTTCTAAGCAGAGTCCTTACGCGGCTTCTTGGTTGTGACATTGACGATGGAGCTCTGCGGCCCCACCCCGGCACTGTTATAGGCCCGGAGGGACACATGGTAGGTACTGCTGCCCTCCAGATCCCTGATGAGCACTGATGTTTTGTTCCCCACGGTCCTGATCACACTGGCTGCGTCCTGTTTGTCCCTCTCACCCCAGTACCGCAACTAATAACACACACAAGTACACAAGTACATAGATTTCACTTTCTCAGCATACATCAAATTATTGAAACATACAACTGTAATAGTACACTTGTGGTTATGATTCCTGAGGGGCTTCAACACGCTGATATAGTTTACTTCATGAATGCATGATCATAATCACTAGACAGTATCGGTCAACACGGTCAATTGCTATCCGGCAAAAAAGTTCTTGAAATGCCACAAGCTGTTGGTTCTATCCGTTCTGTCTGTACAACTCTCAGTGTGTGGGCATGTGGTGGCTTGACCTCGTAGCCCAGGATGCGTCTGCGGTTGTTGCTCCAGGCCAGGGGCTTCCAGGTGACCTCCACCTCAGACGCCGACACACTCCTGGCCCTCAGCCGCCCCGGAGCTCTGGTGGGCTCTGAGAGGCACGCAGGAAAGCCAGGATAAGGACAAAAGCATGGAATCACTACACCCACATCTGCAGTACAATTTACTCAGAGTAGCTTTATCCAGTTTCTTTCTGTGTACATACTATGTGAACAGGGCTCCACTACAAAACCCTTCTGTATGGAAACAAGTGTCAACATATGTCATTATTAACATATCTTGTGTGTGTGCTGTCCCAAAGAAGACACATCCTTTTTAGGAGTGTAAAAACTGTTAGCATTGGAATTTGTGCTACTCAATGTGGTAAAGCAGCACATGTTAACAGTATGTACCTTCCTCAGCTGAGTAGATGGTAGTCACTGGACCAAAAGGACCTTCTCCCTTGTTGTTGTATACCCCTACTTTGACTTGGTAGGGGGAGAACGGAGGGATGCTCTCATTCTTGAAGACATATCTAGAGGCGTCAGGGGATGTGACAGCAGCCTGCATCCAGCCCTGCGCCCCATGTGGGCGGAAAGCCACCACATAGCCAAATCCTGGACCGCTCTGCAGCTCCTCAGGAACAGGCTAGGGAGGTATGACATGACTCAAAGGGATGACTCAGGATAGTAGGACACGAATGATCTTAAAGATATTAATACCTACGAGAAATGTAGCTATATATTGATTAGGGCAAAAAGTGGTACTTTTGAGTCTGCTAACATGTACTAAACTGTTCCTTATTAAGTTTTCATACTGAGGTAAAAGAACACTTTTCACACTAGGGCTATGGAGTTGATACGTCCAGACTTTAAGGAATTCAAGCCATCAAATGTTTAAATTTTAATTGCAAAGAGCAAAAGAGTATAAACATTTCAGTGTCCCAGCCATGTGCCATACCAATAACATGTAAATGGAAGTTTACCTCCCAAGTGATGACCAGCTCTGAACGTCCTCCACCACCACCGTTCACTCTGGCTGGAGTTACCCTGGGAGCTGCCAGATCATCCATGCCAATCATGGTTTTAGAAATATGTATAAGAATAAGTCATTTATAGCAATTTGTATTTTTGTTAGAATTGGAAGGAATGCCGGAAACCTTGGATACATACGCGTTTCTTTGGTACGGGCCTTTTTAGAGGGTTTGCTAGGTTCTCCTGTTCCTATGCTGTTGGTTGCCAGCACTCTGAACTCATACTCCACCCAGGGACTCAGGTCAATGACAGTGGCTGACAGCTGCTTCCCCCCCAGCAGCTCAGGAACTGAGAGACATCACAGAAATAACCTTTCATCACAGTCCGGCAAGCTCTGCCACTGTAATTTAGCCAAGCTGATGATGTGTTATTTAGTATCATTTCATTTCCGCATCGGAAAGGATGCTAGGTTATTTCTTTTCATCCGCTACATCACATTCATACAGCTCCACATATAGGGAAACTCAAATGAAACCAGTCTACCGGTGGTAACAGCCTGCCAGCCCAGAGAGAAAGGCGTTCTGGCCTGGATGGTGTAGCTGAGGACAGGGCTGTGGTTGTCTAGCCCAGGTCCCCAGGACAGAGCTGCAGTGGTCTCTGTCATCTCGGTCACCTGGAACTCCACGGGGGGGCCTGGGGGACCTGGAAGGATAATAACTCACAGTTCATTCACGCAGGAGGATATCTACTGTGGATTGATGAAGACAAGAGCTAAGAGAAAGGCAGATGCAGAGTGGGAGGATAATTATTCAGGCGTACAGTTGATAGATTGATTAGGGAGGGGGTATCTTAGAGAGGTAACAGCTGCTCACAATTTCTTAAGCTAGTTTATCGCATTGAAATGCAACCAATTTTCACTTCAATCTTCGCTACATTGGCGCCAGAAGTGAACTGATATAATGCATGGATGGATTTGTTTCTTTCAAATCTAATCTTCCTAATTTCATTTTACAATTTTTGTTGGAAGTATAGTTTTACGTACAGTCTAGCAGATAAATGAAGAGCATAACGTGCACTGTAGGGGTTTGTGTGTGGGAGGGTAAAGGGCTGATATTTTCAACCTGTGGTGTGAGGGACATCTATACCTCTGACTACTACATCAGTGGCAATAGACACGCTGTCCACCTTGGTCTGAACGGCACATGTATATTTCCCAGCGTGCCTCAGCTGAATGTTCCGGATCATGATGTCACCAGCCGAGCGCTGTCAAGGTACAACAACAAAAAACAGAGAGGAACATTTCAGAATTGCAGAATTGCTAAATTAAATAAAATCACTTCAAATATGAGCGCAATGTCACAGTGATTTCTTTTTGCTTTCAGTGTATTAAATAATGAAAGAGAAAGTTATGACAAGGGTCCAAGGACAAAACAAATGACTGAGTGCAGGTTTTCATGATGACTTATGAGGACATTTCTTTGTAAAAAATTAAAAAGGCTTCTTTCAGTTCCATCCCTTTTATTCAGTCTCATTCCTTTCAGTCTATAGACATCCATTCAATGCCTAATGCATTATTAGCTCTGAACTTCAAAGTTACAGCTAATGTTAAGTTTATGTCTTATCAAAGAAAGTAAGGGACTGTGAAACATGATGAGACTCAATAATTACTTTGATGTATAACCAGGGACACTTTCTAGAGATAAAAATTCAGCTGCTAGTCATTCCTTCTTCCTGACCCCCTGACATCATTAAAATGTTTTAAATCAGGATGGAGTGGAGTGATGGAGTGGGTTACAAACACAATTTAGTGC
>OOFE01028074.1:12798-30066 GCA_900323365.1 Monocentris japonica
AGTGGGTCACAAACACAATTTGGTACATTTTATATACATACTCCTCCCAAGGACTGGAATGCATCAATTTACAACATAATGTATTGACAGGGATGGGCTACACTGAGTAAAATATGAACTGCAGCATTATATAATTCAACAACAGCACACAGTGAAATAGAGGATTAGTATATTTTCAATCCAATACTGACATTATGCTTCTGCTTTTTCTATCAATTTAAAACATTGTGTAGTTTTATGAAAACATTTTTTTCCCCAGATAGACACTAAATGTCCGTTACTGCCATTCACAGCTCTTACAGCAGCATGGCTGCAGAATGTTATAAGCCTGATAAGGGATGGTGTTACTAGGGTGGGTGGGGTAGTGAACATTTTCTTAACACATGGGTACATAGCAAAACCTAAAACAGGGCTTTCAATATTAGCCTACTGAGCTTCTTACTGAGCATCAACCCTAACACTGAGAGAAAGCCTGGAGAAAGGCTGCTTCAGTGTTAATTCACCTGAGTATGGTTGGTGCAAATATCACCACAGGCATATAGTATTTCCATGCTTGTCCATTACACTCCCAAACAGTAGACCTAAACAATGCTGCCAGAGGGTTCTGTGCAGTAACTCTGCAGACTGAGCAACAGTGCAATGCTCAGGGAATTTGTTGCTTCATGTTTAGGCAAAATGCTTTATGTCTTCCAATTTGAACATATCATTCATTTTTCCCAAATTGATGTTATTCAGTTCACAGTGTGTGTTGGATCAAAAGGCATTTGGTTAAGTGTGATTTGTTTTTTTGACATAGCACGCCATTGCACCTCTGACTGGAACAGGGAGTTTGAATACTGAGAGAACATGCTTTTGTTACACTGTCTAATCGTATAAAGGAGACTCAGACGTTGGAATTGATACACTGAGGGGGAGCAGTACTTGGCTGGTAGCGACATTGTGATAATATCTACACCTTAAAAGCCAGTGACTCACTGCTATGGCATGTTATATTTAATCCCTATTCTTTTTGAAAGAGTTCGCTGCAGACTTCATCTGCTCAATCATTTATACTGAAAAGCATGTCTGTTTCCATAGTTTCCTCAAAAAGAAAAAAAAAATCTGAACAAACATCTTACCCCTTATCGCCTCAACCGTAGACATAATGAAAGTTGAATTAAACTGTCTAATGAGTGATCACAATTAATTTGTCACTAGTTCCCCTACCACAACAGCATCATGTCAAGTGTATTGTGTGGAGGAGTCAAGTGCTCAAATGCACTGTGGAGCTAAATACAATTGTAAAGCTCTTGCTGCTGTTCATGATCACAATGAATGCAAAATCAACCAGAGGTGATAAAGATGCCGGGACCATATAATTGCTTTTCCTAATTAAAAGAGAAATATATTTGGCGTAAGATGATCAAATGTAATGCATGGCTGAGCACTGAATCATGACTTCCTTGGGCACTGCTTTCGTCAATGGAGTAGGTGTTATCAACAGGCAGAAAAGGCAAACACAGAGTCCTCTTGTTAATACTGGAAAAAAAAACCTCATTTGATATGATTCATAATGAACAAGGATTCAGTACTCTGATTCCTGGAAGATGCAGCTGAAAGTAAGTTGTAATGAAATGAAAGGTAAATGTGCTGATCATCATTTTTAAGTTTCATCTATAGTTAAATGTGAATAGTAGAAATTCCAGTTGATTGTTGAACGAATGACTTTTAACTATTAATTGTGTCCAATACTCAAGTTATACAAGTTATGGACACCACAACAGCCCTGCTGAAAACTATTCACTGTAGACTGTGGATTAAAACATGACAGCTCCAAAACAGCCACAAAAACACTTACACCACCAACTTTTTCAAAATAGCTCCCATGGGTCCCAAAGTGGATGAGCTGCTCGTTGAAGAACCAGGTAAACTTGAGGTCCAGCGTGGGGTCATGGGATACCTGGCAGGGAAGCACAATGCTCTCGCCCACCGTCACGTCTAGATGACCTGCTGGACTGGTGATCACGGATGGCTCTGGGAACACAATGAAGCACAGAGTTATAGAGGAGGCCATGCAAACACCAGGAGCACTTTCCCTTTCACTATAGAAACCAGCTTTTTCCCCAGGCTGTTTGTGATTGCATGGGTAGTTCTCCACCTATTTGAGCTTGTTTTTTTTTATTAAATGTTCCAGGAACAATGAGAAATGACTAAGCTTTAGAAAGTAAAATAAAAAACGTCACTTAAAAAAACAGCATTTGTCAAATCCACTCCTTGACATTAACCAAAATTTTATAATGGGTCTCAGGATATATTACTTTTGATTCTGCATGTGAGTTTGTATTGTATCTCTGTCTCTGCTGGTTCTATAACTTGGAGCATGGTGTGATGTATCACTTAATAACCACAGGGAACAAGAGAAAAAAAAAAACTCTGCCATTTCCACAGGTCAGAGCCGAGTCTATAATTTGGTTCTGTTTGTGCCTAGACAAAAAGCCATCCTATTTCAACCTCAGCGTGGCGCACATCAACATAATCTTTGGTCCGTCTCGGCTGGGTGTCTCATTCAATGGCAGTGCAGTGTAGAGAATATAGGCTGAGAGGCCCATACACCAGTCCATTGTGAATTATGCATGCATGTCATAAGCATCTAATGGACAGGAAAGCCAACGCAGCATGTCAGGGAGAGTAAAGGTCTATATTCGGCTCTGTCAAAACAAGCCAGCTTGTTTATCTCCCACCCCCTAAGGAGAACTGACTAGTCGTGGCAGCGCATTCCAGGTGAGTCTTAGGAAAGTTTGGCACCAGATTGCAAAATGAGAGGGGCAAAACTTTCTGCTTCCTATTGCAAAGCTGTCAGGCTCATTTCCTGTTCAAATTGAGGGGAAATCACGAATCGGCACCCTTCTCAGCATGACGACAGATCTAAGGAATACGATGTTACAGTATATCAGATGCATCGTAGAAAAAGTGATAATTGTATTCATGGCAGCAGAATGTTATCAAACCAGTTTAGGGATAAATGCAACAATTGGTTTCTAGTTCAACTCCATTCTTTGATGTTGCCACACCGTTGTTTTCAAAAATATTGTTGTTTGAGTTTCTGATTATCATTGTCCAACAACCCTGTTATGCCTGAGTATCAAAATTCTGATTTGCTCAATAAATTTGCTAAATAGTGCGCTTGAGTTTCAGTTATGCCCAAGTAACACACCTGGGATGAACTGGTTTCTGTCATCAACTCCTTAGAAAAGGCACTGGTGGAATATCATGAATATAACCAATATTAGTTTGAAATATACACATATGTACGATAGGCCTATTGATACATGTAAAGGCTATGTGAAAAAAAGAAAGTGAAAGTGGGTTTCTATTCAAACCAATTTACAATTCAAAACCTCTGAAGAGGAATCACCAAAAGGCATTTTAATAGAGGACTGTTGTTGACTCCGCTCTTTAGAAAGACCTCGAAAATTTAAATGGATTGAAATCTTAAACAAACCAAGCATGGCTATTAGCCACCGTACAAAAAGTATGAATTAAACATGGAGGTACAGGAATGCAATGAGTCTTAAGTCATGCTTCCTCTAACGGCAGCCAATCAGCTAATTGCACTGTGTCTGTGTCAGGTAAGTGGAGGTGTGCAGTGAGGGTTAATGATGGTTAACTTAAAATGCAGCAGTGGTTAGTTGTCTCTCACTCTTGCAGATTGCTGGATCATTTATTTTGTGTTGCCCAAACATATAAAGCAGCCTAAATAATGTGTTTTCTTACTACTCGGGCTGGATTACAAATCCTGCTGTTCCACTGGATTACCATCAAAAATCAAAAACAACCAAACCCCTTCCTGAAACCCATGGCACACAGCAAATAGACCATTTCCACCTTCTGTTGAAACCAATCAGGGTTGCTGTTTGAAGCCAAGGAAAAAAAATTATTGCTTACCTTTAACCAAAAGACTGCCAGCACTGCTTGCCACTCCAAACTGGTTTCTGGCCACACACGTGTAGAGACCGGCATCCAGTTTAGTTACGTTGGCAATCCGTAGGCTTCCATTATCCAACACGGTAACTCTGGAGATAAAAAAGGGAATTCATCACCACATTAAGTCAGCTGACAGTGCTTCACATTAGGCTAACAATCCTTAACTGAAATACGGCCCTACTTGTAAAAGCTAGGGTGAGTGTCATTCAAAGCGTATATTCAAAGCGCATGAGTGAATAAAAAGCTATTCTAAATGTCCAATGTCTTAAAGCAGTAGAAGTCTAGCCTGCAGTTTATCTCAGTTAATTTTAATTGGCGGACCATGCTTTGGCAAGCCGTAAGTAGAACCTCAGTGTGAAGAGTTAAAGTTTGATTTCTCAGCACTTTACTTGGTAACACCAGTACAAGATCACTCTGTAGGGGGAAGGTCTTGTCTTGATCCCTTTCTTCAGCACTTTTTGAGCCAAATGTATAAACGATGCATTTCCACAAAAACAATGCACTCACCTTTCCACGCAAATGTTCACATTTATAAAAGAAAAAAAAAAAAAACAATTTCAAGGTGTGTGCACATTCTCTTTGCTTTGTATGCACATATGGGTGTGCGATAAAGTGACACTGAATGGCAAAATACGTAGGTTGTACGATGCACCTGCCTTTTCACTCCAATGTAATTATTCATATTGGCACGTTGGAAATATTGCTTCAACACACCATGGATTAACCTACATTGGTAAAATTGAAGAAAAAGCATGGTTTACTATATGCCTGGGCTATAAATCCTGATTGTCACATAAGCTGTAGCATAGCTTATGTGGCAGGCTCAGATATTCACTTTAATAGAGTTACTCCAATGTTTCTGCATGCAGTGCTGCATGTTGTACTCATCAAATGCACTCTTAATAACTGCAGGAAATGTAACATAATGTCAAAGCTACTTTTGGCGCAGTGAATAAGCCCTAATATTTGTGACAATATTGAAATCACTGCTTATATATAGTGTTGTGTTCAAGTACATGCAATGACTGCTAAGGTCCATGGCTGTTTATTTACGAATTGTGTAAATGTGATCTATGCAGACTTTAATAAATCTGACAGTAGATGTGCATACTACTCCTACTATTACTACTACTAATAATGATAATAATAAAATCTTGCTTTATTCAACAGTATTCAAAAGTCTCTGTGTATTGAGATGAAAACAACAGGGCACAGAAGATGACAATCAGATCCAACCAATCTTGGACTGAATACAATGAAGTCTTGTGAATGTCAGAGCAATTTCTACCTGTAGAGAAAGACATCTTGTATCAAAGGAAGTTGAACTTCTAAAATACATTGCACCAGTGTCCAAATTACTAAAATCATTCAAGTCAGACTGATATCATCTGACACACATTTACAACTATAGTTTACTCTCACAGCAACATTTTATTCATGCTTAAAAAGAATCTACGTCTTAAACTCCAAACAATCACAATTATGCACATTACCATTTGCACTTTTAACTACAAATCATAACATAAATATATAAATATATAAATCATGAATTCCATGATCAGTTATCATAAATACTGACAGGAATAACCTGAGGGGACGTATTTCCATTTTTTCCCAGTTGAAAAACTACCTTAGATACATTCATGCTGCCTGCCAATTTTTGTAGGTGGGTGAAACTTTAAAGCGTGTAGGCTCCTGACAAGCCTTGAATACAATGTGTGCAAAGAATATCTTCATTAAAGGTTCAGCGTGTAAGAAAATGCACATATCCACTTTGTCCCATCCTTTCATTGCATTTTGAGAGGAGTCAAGGACAGAGGATAAAAGCACAAAAACATTAAGGCTGCAAACATGTTTGGTCAGATCCTTACAAGCCTGGGACAATCAAATACTTGAAATGAATGACAGGGTCACAATTGATTGATGTACACAATAAAAAAGCCTTCCTCTATTACATGGCTTGATTCAACAAACCAATGAAAACTTCCCTTGCCTCAGTGAAAAAAATCATCGTACAGAGTGTGATGAGATAAGCTAAAGCAATTGTTCATGTGTTAAGCATGCTGATGATGTCACACAATAATTACCCAGCGACATTGCTTAATCAAGAAATTATCACATATCACTAAGGAATATTATGATGCATCACTCATCACTTTTCTTTATTATCAAGAGCCTTCCAGTAGGATCAGACAATGCATTCTCCTTTTACTGTCTCCTTTGATCTCTTTAATTGCTTGAGGTAATCCATCTAATCCCAGGGAGCCTTCGGGAGTGTCCGTAATAAATAATAAATACTTAATAAAAGTATTTAGCAGTACTTTACCGCCCACCCGGGCCCTATTCGCTCTTCTTAGAAGAGTTCTCCAATTTCATCTCGGACTTGGTGACCCGAACTGATAATATTCTCATCATCGGTGATTTTAACCTGAATAATTCTGCTGATCCTGTCAGTAAGGCCTTCCTAGATCTTCAATTTGTTAATGAATCAGCCCACCATGGCGGCAACACCCTTATGTGCCTGCCCTATCTGATCACTATCTAATATCTAATCTGCCCACGCCAAAAGTGTGAAGATACATATATCAACTGTCGTATTAATGCTACCACGGCCTCGTTACTATCTGAAATTGCCCAGTTTTCTCGCACCACTCTCTGGTCATGTTGGCTCACTCGACAATTTCACCAGCGAACTAAACTCTAGTCCGAAACACCACGCTAGGAAATTTGCACTGTGATTTACTAATGACACTCGTGCACTTAAACAAGTCTGTAGAAAACTAGAGGTAAATGCCGATTGACCAAATTTGGAGTCTTCCGGCTTACCTGGAATGATAGCTTGCTAAATTATAAACGTGCACTCTCGTCAGACAAAACTGCACACTTCTCTAGGTTAATCAGTGCAAATAAAAACTACCCAAAGTTTCTATTTGACACTGTTGATAAGCTAACATGGAACCCCTCCCCCTCTGATGGCACTCTGTCTTTTTTTACTCAGAAAATCACGCTGATTAGAGATGAGATCACCAGTATACTCTCCACTGGTGGTGCCGTCTCACCCCTGAAAGGTTCACTTGGTGTTTCCCGGGCTGAATGTCTTTTCTCACAGTTTCCTTAGACACTCTCACCAAGTTAATTTTGTCGTCTAAACCGATGACCTGCATGCTTGACCCTCTGCCTGCTAAACTGCTTAAATAAGTTTTCCCTATCCTCGGACCTTCCATTCTCTACATGATCAATCGGTCTCTCTCCACTGGCACTGTGCCCTCCGCCTTTAAAACGGCCATGATCAAGCCATTATTATAGCAAAGTACTTCAGAACTATAGACCAATCTCAAATCTGCCGTTCCTCTCCAAAATACTTCCAACGAACGGTAGCCAGTCAACTTACGGATTTTTTATCAAAAAACAACCTATTTGATCCCTTTCAATCTGGCTTTAGATCTTTCCACTCCATCGAAACTGCACTCACAACTCAATGATCTCCTGTTAGCTATTGACTCCAACTCAACCTCAGCACTATTGCTGCTTGGCCTGAGTGCAGCCTTCGACACAATTGATCATACAATACCGTCTTGAAAATTATATTGGTATCCGGGGATCAGCACTTTCTTGGTTTAGGTCCTATCTACTCGATAGATCACACCGTGTCTTTTACAACAACATGACCTCAGAGTGTTGCAATATGGACTTTGGTGTACCCACTGGCGCCAGAAGTAGGGCCCCCCCACTTTTCTCTCCCCACCTTCTTTTTAAGTCGCGAATCACTGTATCCCCTCAAATGCCCCTATATTGCATCACTTACGGTAAAAGATGTTTCAATCATTCCTGGCCACTCTAAGACATTAGGAAAAATAAAGCATAGACATAAAGCAGGCAAACATAAAATGGGAAGAATATTTACATTTTAATCCGATCAAAGAGGACAAAATCAAATGCATATAGTGTACATTACAACCAATAAAATTGTTTCAATGCTGTGACGTGTTACAGCACGTGTTACGTGTTACCTTGTTTACAGTAAGTCTGTTTGAGCCGTTAAGCTAGCTGAACTAACCTTAACTATCAATATTGCAAATATGCTTCTGCAAACATGTCAAAAGAACCAGTGCAAACAAAACTGAACTTCAATGTTAATAATGTTACATCCCTGACAGCCACAACTCCGTTGGAGCCTGGCCCTTCAACCCTTGAACCAGTGCAGTGGCAGCCAGAAGAACCCCAAAGCAGCAGCTCTGCCCGCTGAGTTTGTCAAAACCGCTGGCAGTGAACCGAAACAGGCTAGTGCTGGGCTCTGGTCTATCTAATGCTACACATTCACACACACACACACACACACTTTTTGGCCCCCGCACTTCTGAAATGAATCTGGTGCCTGTGGGTGAGCCACAAGGCTCTGTCCTAGGACCACTACTATTCTCTATCTATATGTCACCACTCAGTGACATCATTCGCAAATTTGGCATTAATTTCCACTATTACGCCGATGACACCCAAACTTACATACCCATTAAACCAACCGATAACACCCAATTTCAAAAATTAGAGGCTTGCCTATCGGAGGTCAAATGTTGGATATCCCTAAACTTCTTACTACTTAATGGCAACAAAACTGAGATGCTGATTGTAGGACCAGCTAGACGTAGACATTTGTTTGACAAGAGTGCTCTAAATTTCGATGGTTGTGTAATCTCCCAGAGCCCATACGTGAAAAACCTTGGGGTAAAATTCGACCCTACCCTCTCATTCCAGTTGCATATTAAGAAGACCACTTAAACAGCGTTTTATCATCTTCGCAGTATTGCCAAGATTCGACCCATGCTAACAGAGGCAGATGCAGAAATTTTAGTACATGCCTTTGCATCATCAAGAATCAACTATTGCAATGTCCTCTTTTCGGGCTTACCTACAGGGCGTACTAAAAAACTACAACTGGTCCAGAATGCTGCTGCCAGAATCCTGACCAAAACTAGGAAATTTGACCATGTAACACCTATCCTATCCTCACTACACTGGCTACCAATTCAGGCCAGGTGTGATTTCAAGGTGCTTTTACTTACATCTAAATCATTACATGGGATGGCACCGTCCTACTTATCACAGGATGCAGGCTACCTGTCTATCCCAGCAGTAAAAGAAAACCGCAGGTAACAGAGCCTTTTCTTACTGGGCTCCCGATCTCCGGAACAGTCTGCCTGCCTCAATCAGAGAGGCAGGCTCTGTCGAAGTCTTTAAGTCAAGGCTAAAAACCCATTTATTCTCTTTATCATTTGACTAGCCTTGAGGGAGTGGCTCAGTCTCTTCTCAGAGTAAGGCTAGACCAGTTAGCTCATCCTAGCTCAGGTTCCTGCCGATGGATACTTGCATCCTGTCTACATGTCCTATTCTCCTGGTCTACCTGTTCCTGGGTTTGTCTCCTATCTGTTCCAGGCTGCAGCTCGGCAGAGTCGGCGTCTGCATGGTCCCCCACTTCTAAGACGATGCTGACAGAGCGGGTGTTTGCGTTCTCCTATCTGGGCATTGTTGGCGCCTGCTTGGTCCCCTAGTCCTATGATGACACTAACTGAGCTGCCATTTGCTGTGAAGGCCCACATCAGATCTGGATGTCCCACCATAATAAACTTTATTGTTTCACACGTTGGGCACTGTGAAGCCCTTAGAGACTGTAACAGTGATAAAGGGATTAAGGTGATTTGATTTGATTTAAAATATTTCCATTATCTAGCTTACAAACAATGACTCACTGGTGCCATGATTGCAGTCGTGGCCAGGCCTTACAACATTCAATAAAACGAAAAGGGAGAAATAGCAATGCGAGTCTGTATGGGTGGATCTCTGTTTCTGATCTTCATGGAATCCCTTTTGTATATTTCTAGAGAATAAAAGTAATAGGGGAGGATGGTTGAGTTGTTACAGAGCCCATCCTTCAATCATCACACCAGAGGACCTGCGTTGGCAAGAATCTGCCCCGCTGAAATGTCCTTGAGCAACACTGAATCCCTACCAGCTATGACCTCCCTGGAGGGGGGCAAGCAAAAAGAGAAATTTCCTATGGGGATCAATGTATCACACTGTTATAAATAAACACCCCAAAGCCAACAAGACAGTTGGTGCTTGTTGAACTAGTAATTAATTTGGCCCGGCCTTATCACAGTTTATTACAAACAAGCAATGAGCATTAACATTCATGAACACAGATGGTGCTTTAATATTTCATGAAGTGATACAATTGATAGAATTACATTCTGATGCAATGGCATAATTGGCAGACAGCAAGATATATACACAGAGGAAGAGTGATATTAAATACATAATCATTGGCATGTGGTGGGATTTCATTCAAATTGAAGAGAAAACAGTTACCCAAGGAAAGCTAGAAGCACAATTTTGAGTAAAATTCCTCTTCTAGTGGTGGTAGAAATGTGTTATTGGATGCAAAGCAGAAAACATGACATGTTCACCTCTTTGAAACTCATCAGTTGTACAGTTAATTCCCTAAATCAAAGAAGATATGCCAATTTTATTTATTTATTTTAACTGTGGATTTGAAAGAATTTCCTGACCGCACTTGCATCCTTAGAAATTAATTAGCCTGTTGAAAAATACACATCCCTTTAAGCTCCTCTCTCATCATCTAAACGGCTCAGGACAGTGGGATGGGGTTGAGCCGATGTTTCAAACACATTAACTGCTTTTGAGAAAGCCTGATACACTCCTCCCTAAAAGATCCCTAGAAGGCAGCCTAGACCTTCCAAGATGATCAGAAATGACCTGTTACGCCTACAAGGCTGGAAGAATTAAATACATTAGCCCCTTTCTACAGTGTCCATTCCCTGGGGAGCAGAGGAAGTATATTCTCCAAACTGAGCCACAGGCTTCCTTTGTAATGGACCATAATAAAGAGTTATGGATATGAGATGTCACAGGGATAAGACTTGGCATTAAACTGTGCAGTTGCCAATGTCAGACTCCCTCCTTATCAAAGGTAGAGGAGGAATGGCATAAGATAAAGAGGGAAGGAGCATTTTCTCTCTTCAATGCCTCGTTTTTGGTCCTTTTTTTCCATAGGGTGCTCTGGAGCAATTAAGGTGCGGGGGAAATTTGTGGGGTACATAAAAGCTTGGCAGTGAAATGTAGTAAACAAGCACTTCTCCTCAACCTTATTGGCTGGTGTTAAAGTGAGCTACTGGCTGTAATCTAGAACCCTGGTTTGTCTCTCCCTGGTATAGCAAAAAACTAAGTGGCCATAATGAAAAACATTCTTCAAAACACTTAAAAATTGCATAATAGACTCAGTACATTATTATGAACTTGTCGTTTTTGCAAGTACTTGGAAAAGAATACACAATGAAACATGCGGTCTGCTCTATATGTCTGCTCATTTCACTCTTTGGCAGGGCTCTTTGTGGACTGGTACCATGTCCAGAAAGCTCTTGACTGCTTTTAGTAGCAGGATTAGAAATGGATTCACTTTACAAGATGAAACAACACATGCAGTTTAGCATAACAATATTACACACTGGCTCAATTTTAATGCCAATATTATGAGAGCTATTTCCTATATCCATTTTACAGTCATTGGCAGCGGTCAGCACTGAAATTAAATTACAGTAAGCGCATTATTGTTAACCTTACAGCCCCCCCGCTAAGTGCACAGCAATCCTGTTATAAGGCTATCCTGTTATACATTCTTGGGATATGAACTGTTGTAGCTATGGCTGCCACATGATTTCATTAACTAATCAGATCCCACCTTGTTCTTAGTTGATTTGTTCTCATCTGCTCCAGATCCTTGAAAACATTATCCCTGGAAGATTAGAAGGAATTATGGGTATTTTAGTAGAGCCGGTGGGATGGATTAGTGCTGTGCCACTCCTGTAATAGCATTGGTAGCAGCCCCATCTCAAGGAGGAAAGCAAATTCTTAAGATGCTGGAACAGAGGAATTGGTTTGTGAGAGATGCCGCAATAATGTTAAACCCCAACATCTTATACTCAGTTCACCCACTTCAGGGCAGTGATATTCCACATTACTGTATGGATGATTGGTAAAAATATCAAAACAGATATGAAATGATTTTAGCGTATGGTAACAATAAATCTGCAATCTAGGTCGAACATGCACCGGGCATTCGAAACACATAATGTTGTTGCTAGCACTGCGGCTGTCCGCCCTCAAACAAAACGTATTCCTCCCAGTAACCAAGATGTCTCAGTTTGGCATCATCATCAACAAACAGTTTTGCTCCATCCTGATATTGCCTTTATAGTTTCCCTAACATATTGTCTGGGCTGGGGGAGGTGAGACACAGCTAAACCTCCTGCACCCCCACTGTGGTGAAGATGGATAGCCTGGATGCACAGTGCGGAAAAGCTGCTGAGCCCGTTGAACAATTAATCCCAGATCAAATGAGAAATTCGGAACCCCGCTACTTCACTGCATGTACCAGCAGGTGTGCCTTGCCTCCTGCTGATACATGCCTGCAAAAATAAAGATGTTATCAAACAGAAAGTGGAAACTGTTGCATCAGATACAGTTGTGTGTAGAGTGCACAACGTACAATTAGAGTTGATGTAAAGTATACTTGAATGACACCACTTATTTACTCCACTGGAAGGTTTCTAAAACTTGTTGTTTTGCAGCTGACAGAGCAACTATTAGAAATACAGTAGGGTAGATCAGGATTTCTTGGTACCACCCAGTCTATACTTGTTGAGTTTTCTAAGCTGTGAAAATATCAAGTGGTGGAGAAGGAGATTGTAGATTGAGATTGTATTTCTTGTAATGTGTGTGTGTTTGTGTTTGAGAAAGAGAGAGCACATCTTGGTGTGTGAGTGCCATTCCACGTCTAACAATTGCCAATGCAGAAAAGGCCATGTAGTTCAGGGCTTTCACCATATCTCTCTGAATGCCGCCAGGCCGAGTACAAACAACATGCATTCTGATCATTCTTTCACTATTCACCCCACTGCCACTTTGACCAACAACCCCTCTGCAGAGGAGAAGGTGTTTTTCTTGTCTGATTAACTTTTTTTTTCTCTTTTACTTCTTCCATCCATCACACAGAGGTATTGGATTGCACTGCAAGTAACCTGATTTCTAATAAAACAAGGTGTCCAGCCAGTTTCCCTAGTGTCACCACCACTATCACAGAAGAGGGCAGGGAATGTATGTATGGAGCTCATCGGCCAGCAATTGATCCTTCCCTTTGGGGATTTCATCTGCTTCTTTCGTATCTCAATGGTAGCCTGGATCATAGCCTGCGTCAAGCCTTAACAACCCTCTGGGCCTTACATGCTGCTAATGAGCTGATGGATCAGTGCATCGATCCATGTGCCGCAGTCTAGGAACGGCCAATTACTTTTAGTAAACAGTGAAGAAACCAGCGCTGAGCACGGCCAAGAGAGCAAAGTAAAATGGAGTAGGAGGGAGAAATGTATATAGCAGAGGGAAGTGGTGGAGCAGAGAATGTGTCATGCAATTCAAATTGTATTGTGTCACACTGTGGCTCTGTCCTTTTCGTTTGTCACTACAGATATCAAGTAGGGAAGTAGCAGACTGCAAATAAAGCATTGGACCTAAATGATTTCTGCTTTTTAATTGCAGTCCCATGCCACACACAATCCACTTACTCCTCTACACAAGAAAACCTGTTACCTGTGACTCTCTCTCAGGGCCTCCTTCCCTTTCCTCCAAGAAATCATGCCCCGAGGAGACATCTTGGGCTTGCATTCAATCAGCACGTCTCCACCCTGTCGGGCCAATGTTTGGGCCTTCAATGGGTTCTGGGAGAAGTCTGGAGCGATGGCTGATAGAGAGAGCGAGCGAGAGAAGAGAGACATAAAGTATTCACTGTAAAGGGGAGGGGAGAAAAAGTAAAAAGAGAGACGAGGTTCAATTTACTGTCAGAGAAGACAGAGAGAGAGAGAGAGAGAGAGAGAGAGAGAGAGAGAAAGAGATGAGGGGGTAGGGCTGATTGAGCGAGTGAGGAAAGATAGAGCAGAGGAGCATCCTAAAAACATGCAGGTCACTCCATCCATTAGGTAGGTCAGCTCTCACATCCTTGTCTATGCACACACACATATGTTTGCACACACACACACACACTCACATGGATGTACACACTCCCAGACATACACACACACACACACACACAAACACACAAACACACAAACACACACAGTGAGAGAGCAGACACGGTACATCATCTTTAAAAAGACATTTTCAAGGAATGAGGCTGAATTTTCCAATTCCGTGAAGTTTTCATTGATAGAACATGATGCAGAAAGAATCAAGACACGGAGCTCCCAAACAAAAATGAGAGGATGTAAAATGAGGGGGAGGCTTTGTTGCCGCTCCTTCAGGCCTTAATTACTAAGGCGCCGTCGTCTGGAGCTATTTTGTATGTGCATCGACTCAGCAGAATGCTCTTCAAAGCAAACACACAGCCTGGCGCCAGTGACGGGGCTGAGCACCTGCTGCCGCATGCCTGTGCGCACACACTCACAACAACACACACGCGCACGCACACACACACATCGCACTTCACAATTCACGAGAGTGTGAAATGCCACCTCTTCCTCTAATCCCAAAAGGACAACAGATATTGCCCTGAAGTCCCCAGCCTAGAGTAACTTCCCAAGCTGTCGGTGTGAGCATTACAGTTCTTGTTTTACTGCGTCACAGACCAAAAACCTTGACTTGCCAAACCTCTGAAGAATATATTATTCTGTTGGTGTGATGATTCATAACATAGGGGTTCTTTTACAGTCATGACACCGGCAAGGGTGTCCTGCTGAATACAGAAATAAAAACAAGCAGGAAAAATGGACGTACAACTATTACTACTACTACTACTACTACTACTACTAATACTGCTACTACTACTACTACAAATAATAATAAAGATGTAAGACTGAAGTACAGTTACAGTATTCAGGAAAATCAAAAAGTACTCTGGTGAATTCAATCTTACCTATGACTCTGAGCTCAGTGTTGGTGAAGATTCGGCCGTGCTTGTTCTCTGCCACACACTGGTATATGCCGATGTCAGCCAGCTTCAAGCTATTGATGGTCAGCACCCCGTTATTCACCTGAACTCTGTCCTGCACACACACACACACACACACACACACACACACACATATATTTACACCACAAACTCTAAAAGGAAGCTGCAGTACTAACCTGGCAACATATACTCAACAGGGTTGGACAATGTGAGGCAGCAGCTGGTGCAGTTTCCCTATACAGGCCAAGGTTCATGTCCCAGGACCTTCAGGACCTTCTCTCCTGTGTCTTAGGATCTTTGTATGCCTCTTAATCTTTGTCCTGTTACAGTATACTACTTATGTACAGCGGATGGCCCACTTTCCCTGAACAATGAGATGAGGATGTGTGTTGCTCCACCTGGTGTTTAAGTTTCAGGGCCCAAATGCATTAATCTACATGAAACTTTCCCCAAACCTTCCTATCCTCCGAATTATTCCTATAATATTAGAGGGTAATGGAAACTTCTGTCATCAATTTACTGAAAACTTGTCACATATTAAAACCTAAAAAGAAGGCCTAAGACAAGCTGAGAAAGTATTTATATTAGTCTGAAAGTGGTGATCAATAAAGATTCATGGCACAAAATAACAAACTACCTAACTAACTGTTGAAATAACTGCTTGGTCCATATTGTGGTATTTAGTAATCTGAAACCAAACTGAGCCAATGAACCATATGAAACACGTGATTTATTCACCACAAATCAATCATATTCTAGGTTTGGCCACTGAACTTTCACTTCATCTAAGAAATGTGCAAGTTCTTCATTAGGGAAGATTTACAAACAGCCCAATTAGTGCTTTAGCAGCAGCAAATAAGTGATAATGTGAGAATGCTGGACTAAAAACCGCTTTGAGGTGGGTAATTAGGGCTATATATGGACATTTTAAGTACCACTATGTCAACTGTGTTAGTTCTGATAAATGGTCTGATCTAATTCAAGCTTCAGCCACACTTTTTATCTCCTCGGGGGGTTGATAATTGAAACACTGCTAATTTTCTGTGGTCTTAATAGGCCCGTGGTGACTAGATGTAACCCCCCTCTGCTTAACATAGCACTGAGACATTACGGTAGTTGAAATGAAATTAATCAGGAATAAGCCAGACATGCCATCTCTGTGCACTTCCAAATATGGTACAGTGTAATGTACCAAAGTAAAAGTGGTTTGGTATGTGCAGTCTTTAATTAAAAAATACAAAAAATACATGCAACACAATAATAATCACACGAACTGAAAGAGGTTCTTCCTCTCCCACTGCTCCTTTTGACCTTTACGAGGATTGGCACTGCTTTCTACATCCTTTTTAAAGTTGTGTCAATTTAAGTGTGGCAGCACTCACTGTTCTTGCCCTTGATCTTTCCCATTGAGTGCAGCCAGTCCTTTTAATGTCACTGAGAGAGTAGTCCAAAGGGTCCTGCCGCCAGTCTGTCTGTTGTCTGAAATCATTACAGCACTGCCACTTGAAAACACAAGGACTGTCCCTTAACATCAGTCAGTGACCCTGCTGAGGCACTTCAAATAGGGCCCTTTCTGAGGCCCAGTCGTACGATGGGCAAACAGCTGACCTGGTGCTAAAGCCACCGCCAGAGGGGGTCCTGGGTGTGGATGGATGCAGCACTATCCAAGGGGAATACGACAAGTCCCTGGGCTTTTGGCTGAGACTGGATGCTTATATATGTGTTCAAGGGAAAGAGATGAGAGAGAGAGGGAGGGAGTGAGAGAGAGAGCGAGGAGAGAGAGAGAGAGAGAGAGGGAGAGGGAGAGGGAGAGACTCTGAATAGATGATAGATGGTCCTTTATAGGTTACACAGTGCAAGGGCCCAGAGGGATGAAAGAGATGAAAGCGATCTGTGTAAGTGCATGGGTCGGTGCTACACTACGCTATTCTGTACCCACTGCCTAGTTGAAAACCTGTCAGTGGGGGCTCTATCATAATCTATTTAGCACCAGAGACAAATGGTGGCGCACATCTGCTTTATGACCATCATTAATTAAACCTGACTCTTCGATGATATCAGCACTGTTTCAAGTTGCGATATGCAAAGGCAAGTCATGCACCTTCTGTTGTATGGCGGTGATGTAATGATGCTATTTCTGATCTGACCGATAGGTGCGTCGATTGTGTTTGCCCGAAACAATAGCAACTCCTCAAAAGTCATGTTACTGACTTTGGAGGTCGACTGTGGAAAATCTCAAAAACACACTCATGTATGTAACTGAAGGGCGGGGGAGGCGGGGTTGGTGGTGGAGT
>OOFE01028074.1:36399-67856 GCA_900323365.1 Monocentris japonica
AAAAAAAAAAAAAAAAAAGTTTCACAGGTTCACTATGAGTGATGTGATGATGCAGTGATAATTCTGAGGGGAGGAATGTTTGGCTTTTCACGGAAGGTGGGTGCCTGTTGTTGGGAGCTGAAAGGGTTCTGGTGTCTACATTCAATACAGGAAAATAGGTCCTTTTCTGCACTCTGTGATTGTTTGGAAGATCTGTGTTGATTATACATCTTTTTGTAATATGCATTGTTTTATTTTCGTTTATGTACAACAAAGGTTGTACATGAATGAAACAGAAACCAGCATAATGCTGTTCATCTCCCTCTGTGGTTGTCATACAGCAGCAGAGGGCCCTAAATCAACCCTAAGCTGCAGATCTAGCATAAAAACTATGTAATGCCCAATAAAACCAATGTATTCTGGATCATGCTATTCAGTAGGGTACCACCTAGTCTACTATTCATCATCCATGGAAACAAGCTTCTGGAAAAGACTCCCAGTACTGTATCAACCAAATGGAGTGCAGTCACTGGCTTTGGTCTAACTATCAGCAACATTATAAAAAGGAATGATGGTGTTTTGACATATTGACACATGGATAGATTGCTCTGGACCATATTACATCCCTGTCCCAAAAGCAATCTTGGCTGTTAGTAAAAACTTGTCTAAGCGATGACTCTGCACTACAGTACAGGGAATAATTGAAACGTGATTTGTACACTCATCTACTGACTCAGTATTCTTCACTGCCAGCCTTTGGGGGGCAAGAGGATGTGTGGGCTTTGACATATTACAGTAAACCTTGCAAATCAAAATGTGACACAGCATCTTGAAAACCTGTTGTTGGTAATGTGAGGACACTCCTTGTTTCCAGGTTCCCGGTAAGTGATTTTAAATGGTCCTAAGTGGTTGTGACTAGTCAAGTCAAGGACAACCTGACCTTGTAATCATAAAAGCACACAACACGGGATCGAAACTTGGCCCACACTATGCAATCACACGCATCTCTCCGTTTCCTGCCCATCATGTCCCTGTGCAATGATTTCCAACTTGCAACATATTCAATTTCACATTTTAAATAAACATTACAACATATAGAATCTTGTGTAAACACCTGCCTGTTGGTTTCATATATCTGCTTACAACCTGCAGTCACTGGCACATGTGCATGGGCCATAATGACTTTCATAGCCTGCCTTGGACCACATGGCAGGAGGAACTGCATTTGAATCTCTTGTGATTATTCCTGGTATGACTCCATCTTGGCATCTGTGACTTGTAGCAACCAGAACTTCTTGGCTTGATCTATCCAACGTACAGAGGGAGACGCAGCTGTAATATCTCCCTCTCCCATGAATAATATATCCCAGCTCTCATCCTGACAAGGTCATGTATCTTTAATGTCTGTTTTTGAAACAATATCTTCCAAAGGTGCAGGGGCATGACAAACGGGAACAACAGCAACTAAGAGGTTACTAATTGGCTAGTTAAAGTTTCATGGTGAGAAACAGGAAGCAGGAACTAGGAAGTGGAAAGCACCATTTCTTGTGTTTGATGATTTGACTTGAGAGCCTTCTGCAGATGGGCTGTAATAATGCGATCGTGGATGACAGTGAGCGGCAGATTTTTATTGTGGTTCCATTTAGCCATCGTATAATGAACAGGCAGCATCAATTCCCCCTTAATGATCTGAAAGTAGCGATGAGAAATAGAACATGACATGCCAAGGACCCACTGAATCAAGAGTGGATTCATGTACAAGTGCATGGGCTCTATTTTTGTGAATAAATACCGTATGAGGCAAAGCACAGTCAAAGGCGCACAGCACAAGCTCACAGGGCATGGTGACTGATTTTTGGTAATTTTGTGGCCAGAGCGCGGTACACCTGCAGCGCAGTTGGAAACAGGGTTGAATTGGGAGGAATACATTGTCAGTAGGGGTTGTAGGCCTGCCTTCAATAATGACCAATCAAATCACCTCTTTTCTTTCTCTTTGAAAGCAGTGTGCTCTCCGCCACGGCGCTCTGACAATTTCGCTCGTCAGCTTCTCCCAGGAGGAAACTGATGTCCTTCCATGGGAGGGGCAGAATCGCCACAAGCAAATATATATACGGCCTAGTTAACCAATCACGAAGCCTTTTATGAAGAAAAAAACTTTATGGGGATATTGACATTCTCTTCAATGTTGCTCTCCATGCATCATGGCACACACTGATAGTCACACACACACCACAGCCACATGTATATAGTTAGGAATAAAAAAGTTATCTTATTTTTTCCTGCTGGAAGGATTTTTATCAAAGTCAAATTGACCAACGTATCAGCCACAAAAATGCTTGGGAAGCTTTTCAGTAGTTCATGCATGCATCACTTGGCAAAGCCAAGCGAAAATAGCATAGAACACACCGTGCACTTTTGACATGCTTGATCGTCCCTGACACAACCCCTGCTGTGCCTCTCCTCCCATGTAGGCACAGTCAAGTTCATGGCGAGTCACCGATATATGTACCAAAAGGGCATAGATGAGTGCCTTACCAAAAGGGCACAGATGTGTGCCTGACAAAAATGCTACTTCACTTCTGTGACGCATCGTCAAGAAAGTAAAGCCCCTTGTGTCAAAGTTTGTACTCTCTGTTCCATGGACGCTAACAGCCATTAACTAGGCCTATCTATCTGGATTCATAACACATAACCAGTTCACTCAGCTTAGGTCACACACATTCCTGCAGGCTATGTGTGTTGTTACCAGATAGTAAGCAGCCTCTCTTTGGGGTAGATGTGCTGCATAGAGAGAACAAGTGATTTAAGCCTTGAGTAAATCTAAAAGGCCTGCTTCCATTAGTGAAAGGAGGTCAGATGCATTAGGTCCTGGTCTAACCACAGCCATTCAGAAACTCTCAGAGCAGAGGATGACAGACAGGCTCGTAATGCACATACAGAATAGGGCTGTGGAAGAACACTGGAGTGACTCCTCTTAGACTCTTGACAGCATTTTTGTCATACTTTTAAATGCAACTTCAACTGCTTTATAGAGGTTTTAGAGCATCTTGGCCACACCAAACTGCTTCCTGTAGCCATCTTTAGGGCTTTGAGCCATCATTAAAGTGAAAAAAATGGCTTCTTAAATCATGCATGGGATATTGACATCCTTTAAAAGGATGATGAGGCAGATCCTTATGTAGGGCAGTATTGTGCTGACCATGAATTATGTCCTGTCAAAATTTTTGACAGCATGTTTTTCACTTTTCCAACATGGCGAGACCCGTTCATTCAAGTACAGGATTTTTTGCCTTACAAGGGTGCAACTATACAATAATAGTAAATATAGTGGAGCATGTCAGTTTGTCTTAGCCCCCTATTCACACCATTGTCAAACCAATCTAATACAACCTGCACTTGCCAAGATCTTTCTCTGTTATTTATTTATTTATTTATCCAGTCGAACAAACAAATTCAGCTGTCACTTCCTCCATACAGCAAGGTTGCTGGTTCAGACATGTTTTACTAACTTAGGAACTTGACTTAGATGAGTTTTATGTTTTAATTCCATGTTCTGCTTTCTCTGACATTGTATATCATTTTGTTTTACCTTATTCTTGTTGTATTTCACGGTTTTCTTCGTCTGCATTTCTGTCTCTTCTTCATGACTGGCATTTTTGATGTTCATCTTGTTGGCTTTTATCTATTGGTCTTTACCTATTGCTTGTTGTTTGTCAAGCACTTTGCAACACTGTTTTGACAAGTGCTATGCAAATGACTTCATCATTTTTGTAAAGAAACAGGAAAGATTGCGAGAGAGAGGGAGAGATGGCAACGGTCGTCAAGACATCACAGTTACGTGGTATGTGCCTCAACTGAGCCACCAGGACACCCCATTACTATTATTACTATTATTATTTTGGATGCTAGTGAGCAGGTCAGGATGGTGCATCAGTTCAGCTTTGTATTCTTAAATTTAAGTGCGTGAGTGTGTATGTGAGTGTGTGTGTGAGTGTGTGTGTGAGTGTGTGTGCGCGTGCGCACTGAACGTAGAATGGCATGCATCATTACCACAGCAGATACGGTCAGACCTGCCTTTGAGCAAAGATGGCGGAAAATGGGAGATGATTCATCCAAAAGCACTTATCAGCGTTCTCAACATCCCCGTCAATAGGCATAATCTACAATGACAGCTGCCGAAAACCTGAGCAGAAAATGGATTATTTCAGGCACTGTGTCGGGTCTCGAGCGAACAGCTATTATCCGTCATAACAAGAAGGGATGAATGGGCTGTTTATATTAATAAAATCAGTCTGTATATTACCACTCGTTTGGCCAAACACAGGCTCTGGTTGAATTTGTTGTAATAGCTTTGATATGAAGGAAACAACGGAAAATAGAAGTTCGACTCAGATTGATGGGATGTGACCAAGGTCAGTCAGTCACCAGCCAGTCACCAGCCACCAAAATAAGTTTATTTTCCCCCAAGTTGGTATGAGCATTGCTGATGCATATGAGGTACACGTCTTTCACACTCTCAGACATCCCTATATTTGAATAGACCAGATAGATGCTTTTACATTTTATTTGATATAATTTATTTGGACATTGATTTGATCGTACACATTTCATTCTTGTTTGTTCATGTTGGCCTGGACAGCTCAGTCAGTAGAGCATGAGCTACTCAGTCTCAGTCTCAGGTTTGTGGGTTTGATCCCCGCATAGTGTCAAGTACCTTTGTAAGTTGCTTTGGATGAAAATGACTGTAATGTTCAGTTTTGCATTTTGTTAGCAGGCTTGCGGTCTGTTTGCTTCAATTACCTCCTTTGTGTTTCTGCGTGGCTACTTCAGCAAGCCGTCAATTTACGGCTGTTAGGAAGATTATTATTGAAAAATCTCAGCCTTCAACAGATGTGCAATGGCGTTGCTCCATGACTTTTCCTATACCCACTTTCTGTACAAACCAGTTTTATTTATAAAACTTATTTATAATTACCCCCTTTAACCAGAGCAGCTGCCAATTGGTGGTAGGCTCTGACAGATTGTTCCCATGGAAACAGATTAATAAGCACCTGGCATCTGACTCATTCACACCAAACTTATTTTGGCCCATGTTGTAGACAATAAACTAAAATATTAATAATTGAATCACAAAGCACACATTTTGGTTTCATCTATATAACATTTTTAATTTATTGCTGTGTGTATTTATGTAGTGTACTATTGTGAGAACAACCTACTGGACTTCCCCCTTGCAATCTCAACTGCGGAGCATTGGCAATGGGCCATCATTACAGCAGTTAGCCTTTTAGCATTGACATGAATGAATTGGGGGAGAACCCTATCGTATTGGGAATGGTGGAACAAGCAGCGAGCAACAAGCGGAAAAGAATTACCACCCAGTGTGCAAAAACATAAATCTGCACCACTATTGAAAATGGTTAGAGAAAAAACGTGCAAGTACACAGTGAGAGCTGCTGCATGTTGCTGGAAATGGCAGTGTTAAATGGAAGTGACTAACAAAAAGAAGTAATTTATTTTTGTGTATCATTTCCATAGTAATCAAAAGACTGACAATGTGAGTTGAGTCTGTCACCCAAAGGTGTTGGTTTGGCGTTAAAATGATCACAAATTGGTTCTCTCTGCATCTAAAGTGATGAAGGCAAAATGTCAAACAGGCCCCAGGGTTTCACATTGGGATGGCTGTAGTTCCCTTTTTAAAGAACAGGTAAAGGTTTCATTTCATAATGGATCTGACAGATATGGGCCAGGTGCAAAACAGTGCAGGTTGCTGACAACAACCCCTCCAGGAGTCTAGTCCCCAATGATCAGTGTCATGTTGGAGGAAGTCCAATGGGATTTAAGAGACTCAAAATAAAAGGGACTACGTTTTGGCAACAAATTAAAGACAAGTTAAACATGAATTATTAAAGAGAATTATTAAATAAATCTGTTTGCATGTCCCTGAAGACAAACACATTAAAACACAGATGTCATATCTCTGATGACGTAATCAAATTTTTACCCAAACAAACTGGAGCTTTTTTTTTTTGAAAGCATCTTTGAAATGATACGTTGTCAAATATGCAAGATCTCAGCCACAACAAAGCAGCTGGAGTTCTTGAACAAAGTGTAACATCAAAAGCTGAGGGAATCTCCTGAATATTATGAAAATGAGTTTATAAAGAGAGATGTTACATTTTTAACCCTCAATTTAAAACAATGCCTCTATTATTGCGCTAGGTGTATAGCAATGACAGAACACAAAGCATATAGAGACCCCTGCTGGTTTAACCATCTGTCAATTAAAAGTTGAAACAATACGGCTCATCCACTATGGAAGAACAAAAGTAAGAAGCTGTGCAAATGGAAGAGGAATACACTGGAAGTGGGCGGAAAACAATACTGTAGCTCTGACTCACATGATTATGGGAGGTGAACCTCAAAGATTTCCTGATGACACATTTTCAGAAACAGAAATTAAAAAAGACAAGCGTAAGCCGTTGTAACACTTTGCAAAGTTTGGTGCTGGAAGTTTCCATCTGCAGTTAGTGTGGCTAAGCTCTGATTCATCATCTGGTATGTTTTTTTAAGCTTTAAAAGTTGGAATGTGATTTTACACTTTCTGAGCCGTATTCATGAAGTGGATCAGGCCTCTCGACAAGGTCACACAGACCTTCCAGGGCATCCCACAGCACAGCAGGTATCACGCTGCATTCCAGAATAATCCTTGAGGTTTCAAAGGTAAGTAAACAGTACTATACAAAGTAACTGGCTATGGAAAAAAATCTTGCTTGGCCTTGCAGTTGTGTTATACAAAAATCTTATACAAAATCAGGACAGACCATTCAACTTTTAGAGAATAAAATGTTATTTGCACTTTCTTCAGCTCTATTGTATGTCATGCTGCCTGAACGCTCATAGTGATAGAATGCAGAATGTATGTTGAGTGCTGCTATGTATAGTCTACTGTCTGTAGTGCATGTCTTGCACTGACACCTTGCACTGGATGTGAGGTCCTGGTGTCCCTGTACCATGTGTGCCTGCATATACTTCTGCCACACAGTTAGTTGTCATAATGTCCTCTCACCAGCAGCCTACCATCAAGACAAAGATGACAAACTGATTCTGACTACATTTTCTGCTTGGCAACTTGCTCCTAGTACACATGGTTGAAATTTTAACATATTCTTTTAATCAATAGATTTGAGCTGTTGGAAAGTTTATATGGATTTTAAGCTAATATCTTAAAAAGCAATACATTGTATAGCCTACTGTACTATACCATTCAAATAGCTGCTTTGATCATTAGCCCCTCACTTCTGTCTCTCTTGGGCTAATCCTGATCTGACTTTTGGTTTTTGAGTTGTCATACCTGCTTGCATGGTCTTATTTTGTGATTGCAATGTTTGTGTTGCTTTGTAATATTCCACACATGCTCACAGGGTTTGACGTTTGGGTATGGAAAAGATGACAGGCGGAACCATGGGAACAGGATGATAGGAACAAAGCAGAGATGCTGAGTTTAGTCACATTAATGTTTAAAATCAGCCAACTCTGAGACGTTTTAATGGCAAATAGATTATGTGCAAAATTTCTACAAGAAGGTAATACTGTGCAGTTACTATAATAGATTACTCTCTCTCTGTGTTTTGGTGTATCTCTCTGTGTTTTGGTGTATTATTCTGTTTATTCTGTGTACTGTCTTTTGTATTATGGTTTGTCCTTCATGTTGGCTCTTTTAATTATTTGAAGTTAAGGTAGGTAGCAATGCTGTTGCAAGAAACATTTATGTAGAAATGCTTTAGCAAAGAAAATTATCCAGCAAAACAGTTTTGTTAAGTAATGTTACATCTTTCCACCCTGGGCGACACTAGCTCTGTGTCAGGTGCAGGACCTGGTAAGGGTCTTTTCATGTTTGCCTGCAAATTGTTCCTTTCTCCACCCTGCTGAAATGGGAATAGTCTGGTAACAACTGTTCTTTCTGGTAAGGAAGGTAAAAATGCATTTTGTCTAGGGCTGTCCGTATTGCTGCACTGCAAGCAATCACACAATGCAAAGCTGTGTTCAATCACTTTGAGTGGAGTAGGAGCAGAACATGTTTTAAACGCTTTCTCAGGTACAGTATTTCCAATGTTTTTTACCTACAAATTTGCCTATAATAAAGGGACAGGGACTTGTGGTCATCCTATACCACAAGAACACATTTCAAAATCAATAAATTAACATTTGCTTGCTCTGAACTATAAGAAATACCTAGCAACAGCCATGTCATGCTAACCCTGTATGTTAACATTGCATTAGTAACCCTACTGAGAAAGATCTAAACCCACAAGGTGTGGTAAAGTGAAGAGGAACATTATTCTTTCTGTTTGATTCTATGCAGCTTTGCTAATTGGCCAGCTATGTCTTCCTTATCAAATGAATGAGAGAACGCAATTTTTACGAGCAAACTCTTAAGGTACACATTTAAATGATCGTACTGAACCTAGAACCTAACTCAGCATTAATACAACATTCAAACAATCTAGATAATATTTGATTAGGTGATTCAGTTTACTGCATCAATGCGTTTTCGTGTGAATAACTGAGTTAAGCCTCTTCTCCTCTCTGACTGGCTGCCAAATTGTGCATGCTGCGTGTTTGGGGGAGGACTGCAAGTCACCCACAAAGGATTGGCACTTGTAATCTATCCAGGGAGGAGTCTGTCAATGCTGACTCATTTCTGTGCCCAATGCTGAATAGTTTGCTAACCTTGTATCCTTGTAAATGCATTCACGTCAGCCAGGGAAGCAATCTTCACCACTAATTAAAAATTGTAAACATGGGACTAATAGACTAATAGCTTTTAGGAAAAATGTGGACAGAATTTTGCATGGGGGACCCTGTCATGACACTGCTGCCACAGCACATCACTGCAGCTATGACAATTCTGACATTTTGTTTTTAACTGGCTAGAGTGTGTGTAGGCATTTGGACACTTTACACCAGGGAAAAGATATGCCATCACACTAGGAAGCTGCCAAATGTGAGCATATGGTTCATTGTGGTCCATTGTTCCAGCTAGCGTTGTCAACACAAAGGTGAGATGTCTCATTATAAGATGTACAGTACAAAGCACTACACATGTACTGTTAAGTTTATGACAAGAATAAAAACACCTCCAGTACTCCCATTTCAGAAACAAAACTGTTTGGTTTCACAGCAGCATGAGTTAGTTGACTGCATTTTACCCACAAATGACAATAGACATTAGTATGCTCAGTATGCACACATATCATGGCTGAAGCTTAAATTGAAGATACCAAAAATGAGAAGAGAATAGTCACAGAATGTAAAGTCAGTGTGATTAATTTCAAAACTAAAATGAAAGTGACAAGAAGTGTTAATTTTTTTGAAATCATCTAAGATGAGTTCTCTCACTGAATCTTTAAATAAAAACCCTTTCTACAGTATACACCTGTTAAAACATCATAATAATCACCCAAATCTGCTATCACCACCTGCTGAGCATTTTACATCCAAACATCCAGTCACTGAGAAACAATTTGTGATTTGAAAAACATCGGTTTGAAAGGCATAGGCAGTGGCGAATTACATTCACCCCTGCTGCCTGGGTGAATGAAAAGCCCATCTCCAGACCCCTGTGTGGGAGTTAATAGCACTGGATGCTAACTCCCATTGATAATGTCATGAATGCAAAGGGCTGATGAGAGAGCAAACAAAGCACCTTCAGAGAGGAGCTCCATTACTCAGCCTGGCAGGACCCCAGCCAGAGACAGGCTCACCAGTCTGCATGCCAAAGTCTTTCCTTGCTCCCATTGAAAATCAAGCTGACAGGTCTGAGCATCCCAAAGTAAAAACGACTCACTCCACTGACCTCAACAACATAAACAAATAGCCAGGAGATCTGAGTTCCACTTTGTCAGGGTAAACATGGAGTGGATGAGGAATCAGAAGAATGATACCACACTGTGTTTCTGTCTATGGAAGATCACTAGCTGCTCTTCACCCATCAATGATCCTGAGTATTTGTTGTACTGATGCACAAAGATACTGATTAAATCATCTTCTCCGAATAAAGAAGTTCAGAAAAGGCTGTCTTACCTCCGGAGTGGGGTGGCGGGCCACACAGTAAGACCACTCCTTGACCCTCACGAACCCTCACTGGACTCCTTCTCTGTGTCTTGAAGTTCTCCAAGTCTGTTTACCACAACACAAAAGCAATAAAGGAAAAGGATCATTTCATTCTTCACAAAGCCATAAACACACAGGGCATGTCTATCTATCTACAGATAAAAATAGACTGGAAGTCATATCTGTGGATGTTCAATAATTTCATGTCTGACTTGTAGAACACAGCAACAGATCTGAGTTTAAGAGAGCAATATGATGCAGCATCTTTGCATAACGTCACAAAACAATCATGCTATGTTTGCATTAACGCAGCCGTGGTGCTGTAAAGTCCTAAGCACTTCTGCCTGGAGCAGAAAGCAATTCCTCAAGTATAAGTCACACATGAGTGAATTTAATTGGAACTGGTATTGGTATTGTTATCACTTTCTGTGTTTCATCCACTGCACACAGCCCAGCAACAATTAAATGACGCTGAGATTGAAACATCATTTGTATGGAGACCGATTACTTGTTGACAACCTGCTGGGAAAGAGAAAATACAGACAGCAATCCTTGAATACTTTGCCTTTTCTTGCCTGCTGTGGCTCTTGGAGATATCTGAGGCACTGCAGCCACATACGCGACTGCCATATAATGGCATAATCAAGAGAGAATTCAGATACAGGGGGAAGGAATAATGCAGAACTGACACCTCCTGTGTACAAGCACAGCAGGATGCGCTTCTGCATGATAAAGATGTGATCTTTGCAGCCTTCAGTGGGTAATGGAATATTGCATCCAGCAGGACAATAGATGATTATATTAACACAACTGAAATCCCTTTTTCAGTTCACCAATGATTCACTGGAGAGCTCCTTATGAGTTCAGATATTCACTTGCTAGATCGTTAACATCTTTCCAGATTTGATGCCAACAGGTTGTGTGGATGCTTCAGGGGCCTATGCTAAACTTATGATTAATCCATGGGAAACAATCTAATAATAACTTTCTTTGCAGGAACAGGCACAGATAGGGTCCCTCCGGAAACATGCCCTCCATTACAGCACAAAAGTGCTCTGTTGATGGTGATGATTTTTTTACAAACGATTTTTATGCCTGCCAGCAGGACAAGCATCTACATCTAGATCCCTCTGGCTCTACTAAAGTTGTTAAGTGACTCTAGGATTTTTATTAGATCCTTTTAAAACTGTGCATGTCTGAAATGCCTGTAGCAGTAACTTTTATCAGGCAGCTGATGGCCCTCATGTAAGATCACTCTTAAGACACAACACAGCATGACGAACAGCATTGTAAAAAAACACACAATATCTAATAATCATTCAAAATTACACATACTAGTTCACAACAAGTTAGTTCAAACTTCACAACAGCTCAAAACCAACGGTTATTATACTAGTTAAATCCTATCCAACCAAATGATATGATGGACATCTGCTTATGCAATATACAACATCTGGTCAGTGAAAAAAAGGTGCCTTAAAAAGTCCTCAACCTTGCCAATGAACGAAACTTACTGTAGGCCAGCCTCATTAAATGCATCATGATATAAACTGGCCCACATCCCACCAAAGCTCAATGGACTACCAACGCAATTAAAATCAATGTGTAGTTAGAGTTAGAAAAAAGCACATTACACATCCACACACATTTCATTAAACTAGTTTGCAATGAGTATTAGTATTTCCAACTGACTCGTAACATCTTTCTGCTCCAAACCCTCAATCATCAGTTGTCTCAATAACTGGTGTTGCTAAAAGAATTTGAGGTGTCAGAAAAACACTTACACGTATTACATGATTTCCCAGGATGCTCACAGCTGGCAAGCATGTAACTAGCGCTAAACTAGTTTTCTGTTGTTTAAAATAGCAATTTTGGGACGTATATGAACTTTTAACACGCATGGCTTGGTATTAACGGAACGATGAGCTTTCATTTGCAGTTACCTCCATCTCTATAGGATGAAGGGAAAGATTATTAGAGGTATTGGATATGATCCTGATAGAGTTACCTCATCTTTTTTCACCCAAACCACATCTAGACGCACCGTGGCCTTTAGGAATGGCACAGACAAAGAGTTCCAACTGCAGCGTATTTCCACGAAAAAAAGACCTCAAGGTAAGTGCGATGCCAACATGCCAGTGCAGTGTTCTATTGTGTATCATGATGATTAAATGTTCATTTTCACTTTCAAAAAAAGTGACAATTTGACACAGATCATCATATCTCACTCATTTGGTGAGAATTAAGTTAAAATGTAAAAATGGAACTTTTTTCATACCTAAAATGTAGAACTCATATTACTCACACATTCAGTAGTGTAATGATGAGTAGTGTAATGTAGTGTATGATTAATATACTGCACTGTCTACATTGTCACTCCCATTTTAAAGACATAATACACTACAGTGCTGGCCAAAATTATTGGCACGCTTGCATTTTATACAGATAATGTACAGTATCTTCTTGTCTTTGGCCTTCACATATTCATCTACAACACATGATCAAACTATAAGAATTATCGCTTCAAAAGTGGTCATGGCCGTGATGACTGTCACCCTTTAGAACAATTCAAATCAGTTTTGTTGGAGGAAATAGATTCTTATTTGCAATGTAAATCAACTCTCCTATAACAGGTTGCAGGTGCCCACATGGTAAAAATGAACCAATTATCCTTGATAATAAGTGATAAAACAGTCTGTTCTGTTCTGTCTGAGGATGTCAGAAAAACTATTATCACAGAACATAAGTGTTCACAAGTCTACAAGGCTATTTCTGGAGACCTTGGTATTCCTGTTTCCACAGTTTGCAATGTTATTAAAAAGTTTGCTGCTCATGGAATTGTTAAGAATCTCCCAGGACGTGGTGGTAAGAGGAAAATTGATCTCAGATTCGTCAAAGGTTGGTGTGAGCCATTGAAAAAACACATTTCATGACATCCATCTCAAGGCTGACCTGGAGAGGTCTGGGGTAATGGTCTCAGTCGGTACCATACGCTAGACACTGAACCAAGAAGGGCTTCACGGTCAGAGGCCTTGGAAGACCCCACTGCTGACAAAGAAACACAAGAAGGCCTGATTGGTCTTTGCCAAGATCCACTTGGACAAACCTAAATCCTGCAACCAGCGTCGGCTGGATGCAGGAGAGAATCCAGCTGGTGGGCTGTTTCGTCCTGCATCGGCCAATCTAACCCACACCTCAATCAGTTTATATTTGTATTCTTGTATTGTTTGAGCATGTGCTGTTAAAAAAACAGATGAACTGGATGAATGGGAAGATCAAAAGTTGTTTCAATTTCCAATTATTTCAGAAGATATAGTACATTATCTGCCTAAAATGAAAATAATCTTAGCCAGAACTGTATGTACAATATAGGTTGACTGAAAAGCTGGGTTTCAGACTAGCAAGTGCAAAATATTTGGCCAACTGGTACCTTCAGAATTTTTATTAATGTGTGTATGTGCGTGTGTGTGTGTGTGTCTGTGGCTTCAGGGGGTGCATTCTTTGGACTGAGAATAGGTCTGTGTACCTCACTGTTTCTCTAATGTCTTCTATGTGATTAGCTCTGCTTAAATGGGAAATTACAGAGCTCTCTGATTTATGGTCTTCCAAGCTATTGGGTAACTCTATTGAAAAGTATTGGCTTTGATTATTTCTAGCCCAGAAACTATTTTTCCTAATGGAATTTGTTTCAGCAGGCTGATGTCTACCTAATGCTCTTAGGGTAAGGAAGGAGAACGTCCCTCCCTAAGGAATTTTCCTCCCTGCAGTGTCACATTTTGAAAAAACAAACTGTAAAGTAGAATGAGTTTGAAATGAGTATTTAAACTACAAACGGCATGAACAGCAAAAACTATTCTGTGAATAACAGTGTTTTTTGTTTTTTGGCTAAAAGAGGCGTCTTCCCCAGCCAACGGGAAAGATGCCCCTAGCCTGAGGTAAAATGCCCCTAGGGGAAATATTACCCAAATGAATGCTCCAGTCCAGTCATTTTCATGTCTTCTCAGTTTAGAAGCTTTAAGAATCCTATTGATCATAAATGTAAGCTAATTTCATCAATAGCTGTTACAGTAACACCTTAGTCCTTAGACTAAGGTCCTTACATAGCAAGAGATTGTGAGATTATATCCCAGTTCTTGAAAGATTTCAATCTTAAAATATGTACTATTTAAATAAATCGTAGAACAACTTCATATTTCACATACAGTACATACTTTATTTATTTTCTAAATCATCTAAACTGAATGCTACAGTCTTATGTTATTGAATTTACTGCCAGCCTACAAGTTGCACAGGTGAGTGAACATGAAAGTTGTCAGCTTTGAAAACAGAACATTGAATTTAAACTACTGACACAAATCACATTGAATAAGCCACTGTCTGCACAATCTTCATGAGCCCACTTGTGACAGCTTTCATACCTTATCCATCTATCACTGAGTGAACCCTGCTCAGGTGGGGCACCTTCCCTCAACAAGGAGGGCTTTCTAGCCAAAATACATGGATGACAGATCTATGTAAAGTTAGAGATTCCATCAAATAAAATCAAATATTTTACCATGAGGAATATCTTACCATCAAAAGGAACAAATATATGGGCAGGCGTTTTTCCCCGCAGGGCATTTGTGCCTACTAAATGGCAGTAGGTATTGTGAACAACATACAGTACCAAATTCATCTTTTTCTGAAACTGGGCTTTCACATTAGAAGATATCAGAGTTGCTCAACTCACACTGAGAGTGAAGCTCTCCTGATCAATATTCCTTTGGAGTATGGCAGGGCATAAATGAACTAGACGCACTAAAAGCCAGCAATGCCTGACAACCCAAGCTGTTCTGCACCCCGTGGATCATCTTATCAAGCCTATCACGGCTCTGCACCTCCATGTGCCTCTCCATAGCAGGGTTCAGGCTATTTTGAGTGCTTTCAGATCCATGAAATTGGATGTGAATTAGCATTTTTGGGTTAGCTACTCCAATGTGACCCATTGTAATGAATGAGAGGCGATTGCAGAGAAGAAAAATTGCAGCCATTCTGTTGCAGTGTGAGCACGAGGACAATTTGTGATGTGGTTGCATTTGTCACGTAGCTAACCATTGGACAAAAAGCATAAAAAGTGCAAGTTTTGTCTTCGACATGCTGCCTAAAGGGCTTGTGTTTGAAGTCCCATAGTTATGGTAGCACGTCCCACCATTCAATTCATGATGTAAGGGTCATCCTGAACCCCCGTATCTGGTGCGGGCTAAATTCTGTCCAGTTAAAGAACAATGAGTAGGTTGAGTGGGTTTGGATTAGTTGGAGGCAATGGCAAAATATCCTACTCAAGCATTGGTACAGTTACTGTTACTGAAATTCTACTTGAGTAGAAGTAAACTTACTCATTTCTACTTCATTACATTACATGACATTACGGGCATTTAGCAGATGCTTTTATCCAAAGCGACTTACAATAAGTGCATTCAGCATAGGTAGGCAAAAGATCTACTAGTCACCAGAAATTGTAAGTGCATTTCCTTCCTAAACAAGCATCTAACAGCATAACCAGTGCTAAGGTAAAAGTGCAATAAGTTAGCTACCTACTTTTTTTTTAAACAAATGAGACAAATAAGTGAAGCAAATAAACAAGAGCTAAGACAAATAAGTGAAGCCTATAAGCATATAAGCAAGTGCTAAGACAAGTGAAACAAATAAGCAAGTGCTAAACTACTTCAGTCTAAATAAAAGTAAAAAGTTGCTCATTTAAAATATACTCAGTTACTGAGAAACAACATTATTATATATGATTATATATGAGTGCAAACTTTTAACTAAAAGAAAAAAACAACAACAAAATAAAAAGCATAAACAAAGTAAAACATGAATCAATGCAACAATTGTGTGGAATGTTAGTGAGGGTTGCTGTAAAGACCATACCTCTTTTTATGCACGATGCTATGAAGAGCATGAATCTCTCCCCCTTAACTGCGTTATCAAGTTTGATTATTGTTTACTCTAAATGCACTCTTGCTATTGCACAGGCTTTTATAAACTTTGCTGTGTTCAAAAAATAATGATCTGTGATTAAAGTAAGTAGTAACATCACAAAGAAAAGCTAATTCATAGAAAAGTATTGCCTTACTTCCTAGAAAGTGCACAATTAAACCTGGCCTAATATAAACCTTCAGTACCTACATGATGATGTAGCCTCGTTCTCTGGGAACTCAGGCTGTTATCATCCTAATTCTGTGACTAGGATGCTACAGTGTAGTTAATTCAGCTGTTTTGTAAGTATTTATCTACTTTGTTACTGCTATAATTACTTGGTAATTTCCTATACTCACCATGTATTCACCTTGTAAATACCTAGTACTTAAGGTGACTGTAAAAAGAAGGGTTACCAGACATTCTTAAGTAAAAGCACAATTACTGACGGTGAAGAAATTACTTTAATTAAAACATTACTTTTCTGCACTTAAAGGGTGATTTTACATATATCAGTATTATTTTACTTAGAGTTTAAATACAACCTGAAAGGAAGCCATTCAAGGTAGCATAAAAATAACAAAAAAGTGATTAATTTTGCAAGATGTATATGTAATTTAGAAGTAGCAAAGATGATTATGGAGCATAACATCTGTGTTAAACAAAATTAATGAAAATGATATACATTTTTTGTGTCTGATGATGTTAGAACTGGGAGGTTGCACCAAAACATGGTTTGATAGCCAAAACCTTGCTTTACAAAACTATATACTTAGTTTTTGGAAATAATGAAGATACATTTTTTGAAATTTTTGTCCCAGTTCTCACATCAGAATACCGTACAGGTCTAAAAAATCTTTTTTCTTCTCTTCTACTCTCTTCCCTTCCCTTCACATCTCCTCTCCTCTGTTCTCTGAGCATCATGCATTAAGCCCTTAAGAGTGAGTGACACATGACATTTAAGGAGTGATAAACATCAAGGGAGCCTAATGCTTAGAGAACGCCGCTGTTGGTGTCTCCTGACAATTACAGCACCCTATTGTGAAGTGCTGCTTCAGAAAATGCCCGCTGCCTTCCTCCCTAAAAGATTTCTTGTAATCCAGGTTGAGCACTTAGCATCACAGAACCGCCCAGAAATGTTATTGTCTCTACCTTGGATGCTCTCCAACTCAATATGGACTTAATTTTCACCTGAGGCAAAAGCAAGAGTAGAGCGCTGATAGAAAATGAGAAAGGCTCCTTGTTAAAAAAAAACCAACCTGAGATAGAAATCATACACTTGCAAAGTAATTACACAGATAAGGCAGTTATGTTAAGACAGGAGCCAGTAAGAAAAAAACAGCAAATTATGTGCAATTACAGGACTGAATTTGAGAGGAAAAAATCATCACCCAAGATACAAGGGAGTTGTATCCTGCATTGCTTTCATAAATACAGTTATTTCACCCTTCATTAAACACTGCACTACCCTTGTGGCTCTAAACCAGCACAGCATCTAGGTTGCAGCGTGTGCCTTCTTCAGGACATGCATCCCGAACACTATGCCTCTAATGCAGCCCTTGCAATCTGGTGTGTAATGTTATATCTTGCATCATGGGAAATCCTTTCACTTACAACAAAAAATATCCCCAGGGGATTAAGGAACTCAATCCGGTCCTACAGCCGACTAGATTATTCCTTCCAGCACTCACAACTGACAAGAAAAACCTTTTTAACGTTTAAGTCTGTATTGTCAACAGGATCAAAAACCTTTATACTTTTAGAAGCTTAAGACCCGACCAGATGGTAACAGAAACTGTTATATCATCCATCTTTCAGGATGGTGGGGGCATTAAAAATGTAAAAATACTCTAAAAAGAGTATAAATACTCTTATGAATGCACTGCACATTCATGCATTTCAATTTTGATGATGTGGGATATCATTAACAGGCACAAGTCTAAGAAATTGATCTTGTTTACCCTCATCAGGAAAGACCTCCAAGGATGAATTTCTAAAGGCAGATTGTACTGTGGCCAGAAAAATTTGAAAATCAGCATATTCATTCATTTTCTGTAGTGACCTCCTGAAGCAGAGGCTTTAGGCTTCTGGGCTCAATAAGATACCGTCCTACACATTATTGGAAATCTTGTATTCTCCTCATTAATGGCCTTTACCTTTGTCTTTGTCTCTCAGAGTTATTACAACACTGAGAAAGGGCTAAGCCCCTTGGTGTTTGAAAGAACATATTGAGCTAGTCCGGTCAGAGTCTGTTACAAATGACACGATACAGGCTTTCATAACAGGCTGCTCCTCCATGAATTATTCCCCTGACCTGAGACCCGTTCAATCACACCGCACACTTAATTAAGTTAAACCAAGAGCAATAAATAAGATGTATGACACATCAGCACTGATGCTTGTCCTCATCCGTTGACAAAAGCAGTAGGTTCCAGGCCAGGCCCAGGCAATGGATGAGACCAATCACGATGACATACAGTTCAGGTCAGGCCTCGAAAATTGATAGGAAATGTGAATATGATCCACTGCCTGCTGGCAACTCACGACAGAGATTTGCGCTATATGCCGAAGATTTAATGCTGGTTTGTGACAAAAAAGCACCAACTAGTAGCTAGATGAATACCCCTGGTAATCTCCCTGCCAAGGCTCATCTCGCCGTCCACTATGGCAGAGAAACAGACATCAGAATTCAATCTGGATGCACCATCTGTTCACAGATATCAGGGCTGTCATTTGATATGGGCTGCCCATCAAGAGTGGAAGCCTCAAGTTCACCTTGCCATCAGAGATGCCTTAGACTTCGGTCTTATAAAATGTGATGGATGAAGGCTGTAAAGCATCAACTATACAGGCTCTGTCAAGGCCCACCACACAATCACACAGTCTTCATCACTGGGGTGCAATGCGACTTTAGAACCACAGACAGAGTAAACATCAACATTGGCAGCTTTAATCCGGGTTAAAGGATAAACCCATAGCATGACATAAGCATGGCCTGGCAATTTGTGTTTGCTCATTAATGAGTCTAACAATATCAGCCTACTGTAAGGCTCCCTTATCGCTGGCTGGATGTTTTCTGTTAAAGAAGATCAGACCTGTCAACAAACAACTTCCAGAGAATCCTGCTGGGTCATTATACTTTCAATGAACTACAACTTATAATGTTTAATGAAACTTTCCCTTTCTAAGGCAAACAAAGGCTGAACTGAACTCAAATGAACTGAAATGAACTAAGCTGAACTGAACTGGTATGAACTGAACACAAATCCTTCAAGACTATAAAAAGTCATGCTGAGGAAGTAAACTTGCAATATTTTAAGCACCCATTAAGATAGGATATGTTTGCTTATTTGTGATAGTTGATGCAAGTTTTACGAGGGGTTTAGGGGTTTAAGAGGGATTTCTTATTAAGTAATATACGCTTTGCTTATACGACATGAACTCACAGGCAATGTGCAGACTGGCCTCTCTGCTGACGATGGCTCCAAAAGAGTTTGACGCCAGGCACTGATAGATGCCGACATCTTCTTCTTTGTTCAGGTGGCTGATGTGTAAGTTGCCCCCCATGAGAGAAAAGCGTGACCCTGGTCTGGGCATGATGAAAGAGTCATTTAGCTTCCACCTGTGAAAGAAAGCACATGATGCAGATGATCCAAAGAGCAGGAAAGATTTTAGAAGATGGCCAGCCTGAAAAAGTGTCGCCTTCAACAAAACATTAAAGGTTTTTGTTTGCAAAACCTGCATATGAGCATACAAAGACACAATATAAGAAATTAAATAAAAACCTCAATATCTATTGATAGAGAAAGTTTGTGTCCCCTGTATCTTATCATTCTTAACATCCCATAATGATTGCATGGGTGCTAAACTGTATTAGACGGATTGAAGCTGATACCAAAATCACTAGCCTATATGGCACAGAGCCAAATTCATGTTCCACTGAAGGCTGCCCAGTTTTGCTTCATTACACATTGAATCCATACTGTCAAACGACATAATCACATGCTTTCATCACCATCAAACTGTAATCAAGCCCCTGTTACCAAACAGCCCTTATTCTGAATAAAGCAGGAATTAAAAGAAACAGCACAGTATGCTGAATATAATTTAAGAAAGAGGTAATCAACAAGAGACATTACTCTTTTGCAATGATTATTCATTTCTTTTCAGGGCCTTGCTAATTTCAAACACAAGAAAAGACAAAAATCAAGGGCTATAAATTCCTTTGACATTTTCTTTCTTTTTTCATCAATGCTGTGACATCTTGCAGGCAACTGTCCATGCCATGCTCAACCAGAATGCCGAGAGGGAGGCTGTTGCACCACGAATCATAAGCCTCCCTCCACTGGGTCTGCTCAAGATAGCTATAGTACATGCAAGGCATTACTTTTGAGAACTAGGTATCCAGAGTGAAAAATAGCAAGAATTACGGCTAGCAATCAACAATTACTGCAACAAAATATGTCATAAAATATGTCATATGGCTTGTTGGAGAAGCTTGTCCTATGTTCCCAGGGTCCTATGTTCCCAGTGTCCTATGTTCCCCAGTTCAATATTCTGCTAACCCTAACCCTGTTAACCCTAACCCTAACCTTAGGAACATAGGAGCACATATGTAGAACTGGGGAACATAGGACCCTGGGAACATAGGACCCTGGGGGAGTACATATGTAGAACTGGGGAACAAAGGACCCTGGGAACATAGGACCCTTTATCATGTTCCCATTATGTGCCATATAAATCTGGGGAATATAGGACCCTGGGAACATAGGAATGACCCCATAATTTCTCTCTATTTAGGTAAAAATAGGCTCCACATCCAAGAGAACCTGTCGAGTTGATGCAAGCGCAACAAAATGTGTGACAACACCCTCCTAAATTTGTATTTGGGCTACAAGGCTCAATTTATACTCACCATGCAGTGAAGAGTTTACCAAAACACACAAACAGAATGAAATTCCTCCAGTTTGTTTTGTAGAAAGCTTTCTGTATTCGGTTGCATTTCACCAATTCAATAGGTTCTTGAAATTGTTGCCAACATACTACAATATCTGTATTGTGCAAATGTAACTTTCATTTTCCAACCAATTCACTGTCTAAGGGAAAGAAAATGAGAAAAAAGTAAACACAGACTAACAAGAAAAGCCACAGTTACAAAAGGAGATTCTCAAGAAATGGCTTTTCATCGAAGGGGTAAGGCATAATTAGGCTGAATGTTAGCCCCTTGGTGTTGATTGGAATTTCACAACTCCTTGAGATAAAACAAGCTTGAGGTTTCCATTTCTGTCTTTTTTCCTCCTCTCCTCTTAGTGGGAAGGGGCTGGACAGAGAGAGAGGGAGGGAGGGTAAGGGGGGGCATATGCAGTGGAGCGGTGCTCAACGGTAGATTGGCTGATTAGATTGATTTAGTGATTTGGTGTTGCAGCTGGAACAGGTCCAAGAGCTCCAGATGAGACAAATCAAGGGGCCATGGTGACAACTCAGAGTGGGGGCTCTCAGTGGCCGCGGTCGTTGGGTAGTCTTGGATAAATTAATTTGTCCTTGGCACAGCTGAAACAGAGATGCCTACACTCTCAGCAGTGAAGAGACAGTCAACATATGGTTCAGACCGTCCTGCCACAGAACCTCCCAGGGACCCAACTCTTTACAAAAGGCGATTTCCAATGCTGGCACAAGTGACCTTAGGTAAGATTTGGCAAGGCTTTGACAGCACTGTGATGTGTGCTGATAGACTTAATCAATCTGGATATCAGTACTATCAGTAAAATGGCTAAAAATATGATTCCATAACAGCTTGTGATCAATCTGAAAATGAATTCTTAATGTGGTATTTAAGTGCGACAGTTGGCGACACTTGCTGTAATTACAGAACTAATTAAAACAAAATTTGATTTGATATGGAGACGGGCATGCTCTCAGAACTTGAACTCAGAAGATTTTAACTCATAAATTGGTTCTTGTTTTAAAAGAGGGGTTATCCAGACAGTGAAATAGTGAAAGTATTCCAGCCGATCCAAGTGATAAGATCTTGTACATTCCTTTCAATTTGTGCCCATTAGGCATAACACCAAGGCTCTTCAAGCTACATTAACAGCCACACATGCTGATGTTATGAGGGATCATTTCAACCTATTACACATTAAATGCTTGGCTTTGCAATTTTCATTTAATTACACTGGCAGGAGTACAGCAGCTATGTGGCCCCATTTGATAGATTGTGAATTAATAGCTTATGTGCTTGATGCGCTTTAAAGCAAATCATTGTTCATCATTTGTTTTCATTTGTCATCACTTTAGCGGCAGAGGAACTGGGCATCAATTTCTTTGTAAGACAATCGGCGGGGGAGCACTCACAGAGAAAGGGCCAGAGCACTGAACACTAAACCAGGACATCAACAAACAATAAATGTTTTTCTGCAGCTCAATCCATCAAATGATTTGAATTGTGCTTATCAAGTACTGATAAGCCTTAAAACAGTGGTGATGTGTGTGTGCAGCCTTTGGCAGTAGTGATATATAAAATGCTAATTGTAGTGGAAACAGAGATAGGGATGATATTGTTTTTAGTGTGTGAAATGTGCTGTTTTTCTGGATCGCTTCATCAGTTAATCTCAATCTGTCTTGTATCGTGAGTTTCTGAGCATCACTCTTGGATCACTTAATCTGTTAACTGGTCGGCGATGCTGGTGACAGGAAGCTCTCAAAGTAAATCCTACAGCGGATCAATTTCCACCTATTGACACAAATATACAGTAGACCAGCAATTGAGGCCAATTAAGTCATCATTCTCAAGTTAACTGTGACTGACAGCCAAGCTAAGTGCTGTGGGCAGTGACTAGCAGGTCCACAAACCCCAAGTTCTCCCAGGGCAACAAATTCAGTCTCACTTGGTTTTCAGAATAAACGTTCCACTTGACAGCTCGGGGATATTACCTCAAGGTTCTCTGTACCCAAAACCAAACTGTGCGTGTAAAGCCATGCCTGCGGGAGTTACCTGTAGAAGGGCGGCGGGTATCCCTGGGCCTCACAGCTAAACACCACTTCTCTGCGGCTCTCGCTGGGGTGAAGGGGAAACACCACACTGCCGGGTTGTTTGGTGAACACGGGCCTCAGCAAGACTCCATTTCCTGGGAGGAGAACCAGTACAAATAAATTAGCTTTGATGTTTTGGTCCTGGTGAGGTGAGGAAACCACTGTGTGGAAGGTTTTCACATTTTTCTAGTGATTCTACCTCTTGGTAGATATTGAAGGTCATGTAGAGGAAGGAAGGAAGTGGAGACTAGAGGAAAATATGTATCACTGCACAAAAGCAGATTGAATCACAATAAAATCTCAGCTTGGCATGGATCCGTAGGCCACGTGAACACAGCCCAACAGTATTTTTCATATTATTCATAAAAGTTGTTAGATCCTAGAAGTACTGCATAATCAGTCGGTAACCTTCATAAAACTTTAATGCAACCATCTGAAAGCAGGGAGTTGTCAAAGGCACGCTGCACTCCCACCATCATGCTTTGGCACTACTTCCTCTAAAGCCCTTCAAACTTCTCAACACCTTCCCAGGGGATGTCACCTAATAAGAAGCCTGAAATAAAATGCCAAAACAAATACTCAGAGTAATATGGTCTCGTTTGACACCGGCCCTTTTTCATTTTAGCCATCAAAATTGTGCCCTTTCCATGTCAGGCGAAGAGAAAATAATTTTTCTTTTGCCTATAATTTTCAGAGTTGGGGGGGAAAAACACTCAGAAGAGGGATTTTTGTTTTCCTTCTTGAAATCAATGCTTGATTGAAGCATAGACCTGTGGTCTATCTAACATTAATTAGCTTCTTGGTAAATTCCCCAACTTGTCAGGAAATTAAAGCATAGACTATTTACGAAATTAAATTGAAACTGCCCAGGCCACGGCCCTTATTACACATAATTCAAGTTACGCGAGCTATATAAACCAGTAATTCTGCTAGAAAAGCTTTTTAAATGGGTGACATATTTTTTACATGTATGCAAGATATGTACATTTGCCTACATTCTTATCATACAGTTACCATTATGTAGTGTAACTGCAATGAAGGGATAGGGGACATACACATAAATTATTACATTGAATCTCAAGGCCACCACTGCTATTAAAGCACTGTTGATTAATTGTCTCTGTAACAGTGAACCTCAACAAAGACAGCAGAATGTCAACTGTGACATTCCTTTCCCAGTTAATTACAAAGGTACAATAGTGAATATATGTTGCACAGGGAAGGCCCACAATAATTCTGCAACAGTGAGTGACCCGCGGGGCAGTCAGCCCTTCTTTGGAATAAACATTTCTTTGTATGGCAGAAAGGGAATTCATTTGGCTTGCTGAGAATCCATTTGCATTTCTGTAATGGCAGAGGAGTGGGAAGATACTGTAGGTAGGGAAACTCATTTGTATGGATGGGAGGTATCCTACTGAAGTCTGTTGAGCTCTGGGAGTACAGGTTTATCCTCAGGACTCAAAATAACTCTCTGAGAAGGTGGAGATGTTTGACGAGGGACGGTGTATACTGATTGTGTACACCTCTCAGAAAGTTTCACCAAATGAAAGCCTAATTATAACCTTTGTTAGATGAAGCGTGTCCCTTGAAGCAGCACTGAGAGTTGATTGATTACCAGAGGACACTTCTCATGGAGTCGCCTGTTCAAACACAAATAATCACACTCATTGTACACAAACTTGCACAGATGTAAAGCCTCCGGTAAAACAGGAGTTGTGGAAGACAACTGTGGCGTAATACATTGATTAATGACTTCCGTTACCAATTCACACACATTCACATTCAGAACACCACTCAGAAATATTTTGAAAAGGGCATTTCATTTGGCAGCTCCCATGCCAAATCCAGCCCTTGAATCATTAATTAGCCCTTTGACTCTCAGCAATTCAAAAGCTCTTCACTTATTAGGTAAAAAAGTAGACTCCATTTTATCCAGAGCCTAGTGCAATTTTCCACTAATAGAATAGTATTTTTTCTATTTGTTCCACCCTGTACATTCTTTCATCTTATGAATACAGCACAGTAACCCCCAGAGGTGAACAGAAAAATAATCAGAATAAAATCACATACTCCCTCTGTACTCAGTCCCAACACTTTGATATATTATTTGTTAACTATGTAAGCCACAGTACACCAGAGAGAATAACAGCAAAACCTGATGATACCAGAAAAATCCATTGAGTCTCATTCAAATACAAAGAGATGTATAGTGATTTAGAAGGGTCATATTTGAAGCAGTCATACATACGATTTTAGTGAAATTTACCCTGCAAGGGTACCAATTATTGCAACAAAAGCCTTTTCATAATAAAGGTTATTATATTGGAATACATTTTTTTCTGAACAATCACCTTTAAACAATAAGCACAGACTACAGCTCATTACTCTCTCTTATCAGTTTCTATAGTGTTTGTGGCTGATCAGGGGTGCCACTAATTATGAAGGGCCTCTTCAAAACAGCAGTGTGTTAATGACTCTATTTATGTGTAAATGCATCGATTTGAGAGTTGGAAGGAGTAGACGCATGTCCCCGCCCTTCAGACAACTTATTTTTTATAACCTCCTGATTTAGAACTTAGTAATAAATCAGTCCTTGAGCAAAGTGAGCGCTTCATGCTGCTTTTTCAATGTGGCAGACCTTTCACTTATCACTTGTGCCCACGCTGTTGCTATCAGCTGAAAGCACAACCAACATCTCTGTCCGCTGCACAGTATAACTAACATTACCCATACTACAAACACAAGCAAACACCCTAAACCCACTGAACCATGTCTGTCAGAGGCCTTTTGCACAATCTTGGTGTGTATTGCAAGTGGTTTGTAGTAGGTTTTTGGTCCTAGCACATAGGCTACAGTAGAGCTGAACCAACCTTCTTTGGAAGCACCACCCCTGTTATAATTTTGGTTAGAATAATGAGAAGGGATTGAGCTCAGGGGGCTGCGCCTCGGGGCTCTGTTCAAACTGATGCAAACTCTCTGAAACTCTTTCGTTGCCCTAACAGGAATGCATGTAAGATGCAGTAGGGAAGGGCGGAATAATTGTCAGGCTTGCTTTCTGGTAATCAAGAAAGCAGAAAAGTGCCACACGCCACTCTAGTACTTCTCAGCAAGAAGGGATCATAACAAAAAGGATTGTTTTTTTGGGGGGGGGTTTCTATGGTTGCTGGTTTGACCAGACTTATGGCTGCTTTTTGGAAATGCTTCTGGGCAAGCAGTAAAAACAGTGAACATTAACATTGAGCCTCCAGTTGGCTGAGTGTTACCCCTTTAAAGTGTCTGAAATAAGATCTGAGCAAGGAGTCAAGAAGTCATGTCAGATTCAAAGTGGTGTTTGAGCTTACACCCACACAGTCTGATGGCAGGCCCAACCCTGAGCTTTCCTGAGAACAGACAGCCAGCCAACTGATGAAAACACGCTTTATCAGAGAGGCGCACTGATTCAGAATGCTAACAGGAAGTTGACTGCACAATGCCACAGGACAGAGATGGAGGTCATTATGAAAGGAGCTTTTTTTTTAAAAAAAGAGACCGCTTCCACTCATATCTGTCACCTGCTGCCAGATGGTGATATGTGCGGCGGTTTTCGAAGGCTTCTCAGACAACACAAGACTCAGCATCGCAGCGCAAGTGGAAGGCAGAGGGAGCTGTTTTGGAGGCTGAAATAAAAACTAATCTCAAATTCAATACTAGCTGACAGCAAATGAATTCCTCCAGCTTACCTCAGCATGAATAAACAGGCACATGGGGAGTTGACTGTGGGGGAGGTATCAGTCGTTTGTGAGGTCCCAAATCCATTCGCTTCAGCTCAGGGTTTTATGCATCAAATAAAAAAAGCCAATCTTGCTTTTTAAAGCATCTTTCCCCTCTGTCCAGACTGATAAGGTACACCTTTAAGGTCTCTCATTCAGGGACTTCAAATTTTACTCCAGAGCTGAAGGAAGGTTTGGGTTGTTTTGAGCAACGTGTGGTTCGATCATGGCTAGGCTAAATGTTTGAAATGGGGAAAAATTTCAAAGTCCTTTGCAAACACACACAAAACTTTTAAAATAAAAAAATTTAGTAACCAGTAATTTTTTGCTTTTTGCCGCATTTTGCTGTTTGTTTTAGAAAGAAAAATATTGAGAGATCTTTGCACTCTAGTCATTTCAAAACCATAGCTACATTTTGTAAAAACAAAATAAGAGAAACACATACAGTACTTTGATGAAAAGGAAAAAATAGCCCAAAGGAGCCAAACTGATATAAAAATGTTTTAGAAATGTCAAACCATTCTTTAATTGCAATAGTGTTTATCTTACTGCGTTCCAAGAGTTACTGACTAGCTAGTTAGGTGTGTGCTCTGACACTGTCATGAATTAAATTAATGAATTTTTCACTGACGTGGACTGTAAGGAGGAAGGGGAATGCAGCCAACACATTCTCAATCAATATCCAATCATGTCACACCACTCTGTAGTTAATCAAAGCTAGTACATCTAAAATACTGTAACGCTGTTTGTATTCAGTGTATTCAATATCATGTTCAATGGGGAAATCCAGAATTGATTAAATCCGACTCCATGTGCGGGAATGGCAAATTAAATTCTTTCCGTTGTTGTTCTCTTTATTGTATGTCTACATAAACCCAATAACATATTGCTGCTGAGAATGCCATTTGTCATCTAATTGGAGTAATATCCCTACCTTTTCCACCTCAAGATTGCTTAGCAGGTTATTTGTCACTTACCAGCTGCTATGGTCTACACTAATGGCAACATTCATCATGGTTTAGAACTGTACAGTAGTGCGTCCAAAAATACTAACTTACAGAATGCCTGATTTTTGCTTTGTGGACTTCTTTGACTATTCTTTGAATATTTCTGGCAAAATGTGAGATGAACCACAGCAATATTGGAAAAAAAACTAATCAAAAATATATAAAATATATATTTATAATGTTTAACAACAGAAGGTTCAACATCTGTCACACCCTCTAGTGACACTGTATGTGAGTAATTTGTGTGATGCTTTTGATAATAAATAAAAACCCTGGTGATGCCAGCCAGCAACATATTTACTCTCAATTATTTGGTTTTATTTACAATAAATGATATGTTTCGCAATAATGAGGTAATCTAAGCATCAAAAGCGAAGGGGAAAAAATGCAATATGCAAGTATCAAGTAGCTCAGAGCAGGGCCCCGGGCTATAGAATGGATGCTGTTACAAAATATATCATTACTCAAGTGAAAATGTGTATTTATAGAAATCACACACAGCATATATTAATTAATACAAATCTATAAAGCTACACTGCATATGCGAATACATTTTTCCTGGATGAAGGGAAAATATAACTTCAGCCCTGGGAGAGCTCCACTGGGGATTCTGCATCTACATCTTCACATATGCAGTACTTGTTGATGCAATGAAGTCCATGCAGGCAATCGGCCCCAGGATTCACAAAAGGAGCTACAGAGGAGTGGTTCTGGTACGTTATAGCGCTGGCCAGAAACATGCCTTTAATTTCCCGTTGGCATCACAAGACTGGTGAACCTGCTTTAACTGAATAGTGGTGGAAGTACAACGGTAAGTCCTAGGAAGTACTTCTGGCTGGCTGTGTGCTGGACTTCATCACATTAAGCCAGGTTTCCAGTTTCTACTTCTGCTATCCAATATGATGGTTTTGTTGAACATTCAATTCTGATTGGCCAACAAATGAATTCTGAATCTAATTCTATCACTCCGCAGTCAGGAAGTCCAGTGTATTTTGTTGATTTCTAAACAAACTCAGTAGAAACTCCTGGAAGAATTTTCTAATATTACTTTTTATTTTGATTTCTGGTTAGAGGCTGATCTTACCAGATTTGTTTACGTTGGTATGTTACAGTTCTGCTACAGGATGTTAGCTACAGACATTACTGTGTTTGCAGTCCTGCTGAACTGTATTTTTTGGTGGAAACTTGTAAATAACTTTAGCTTGTAATAAAATCATTTTAAATCTTTTTGTCTCACATGATCAATGTCTTACTAAATGGTAGGTAGCCCTGTAATACGCAGGGTACGCAAGCTTCGCAGTAGGGTCTTGATTTCTCCTTCCAGAGCTTGGGATATTGTAAATTAAATATAATTTCTGTTTTCTCCCTCCAATCCTTTCAGATCATGAGTTACTTTCTGAGATGGAGTAAAGAGCTGTTTCTGTCAACGCTAAACACTACGGCTGTATGACTCAACCACTTCCATCATACAAAGACTGTTGACCCCAGTGATGGAAGTGGTTTGCTCTATGACGGTTAGCTGTATCCAAGTGTGACAACCAGCCCTACCTCAATGCATCTTTCTCTCTCTCTCTCTCTCTCTCTCTCTCTCTCTCTCGCACACACACACACACACACCTCTGCCGTGAGCCATCCAGACCCTTAGGAAGGGCTGGGGGGAAAGCAGGTTAACTCCAGATGAACTCACTATGGGAATGCATTCCCTTGGCCCGCCCCTCTATTCTCCCATACAACCCATGCGCAAAAACACTTCCGAGTCAGGATAAATAACTCACACACAGTAAAGCACCTATCTCACACCCTCACGCTGTGCTTCCTCTATCCAAAATGGCACGCCTGCATACTGAAATGCTGATCGTGTCTTTTTCAGAACGCATAGGCTTTGGAAGTCTGCCGTTGGAAGTCGAGCTATTGCACCATGCTTGTCTTGCGAGCAGAGCACATGTAATATAACCCCCTCCTAAATATTAATGCTTGGTTACTTTGAGTTACCAACTGTGACTGTGAGCCCCGAGAATGAAGCAAGGGCTGTGCAACGAAATGCTTTAAAGTGATGTTTTGCCCTCCTGCTTTGAATGGATAACTTTGAACGCTGTATCTGCACCTTCTAATTAAATAAATGAATTTTGCCGGGGCGATCTGGTGAGCATCACTCCCACGGATTGCAGACTTGGATCGTCTCCTTGAAGCTATTTGTCTATTTGTGAGATCAAAACTCCGTCGGGTTCGAGAGGAAAGATTGCTGCTGATATCACAGACGCTCTCTTCTCTGTGTATTTAAAAGAATGTCTAACTAGGGCATAATATGTGATCCAGACTAATGGTGAAGACACTAATCCCGTAGTGAGTCACAGTTCCCTGAGGAAAGCCTCATTAGACAACCACTGATGTGTATTGGATTTAGTGATAAGTAGTGCTAATTGCCATGTAGGCAAATTTAGGCACCGACGTGCTGTCGTGCTATTAAACGGAGACGCACACGCACAAACAAATACACACAGTCACAGACACAGTCACATGCACACACACACCACACACACACTAATTATTTCAGGTCCCAGCTGTGAGGAGGGGCTGCTGATTCGGAGCAAGGCAACATGAAAGATTACTGATTCCTCAAGATACCGTGCTTGTGTGGCAAAGCCGTTATTCATCTTGTTCACGGCTTCAAACTGTGACATTCTAAAGAGACCTAGCTTTTGACCCCGCACAATTTGTGAGGGAGGGAAATTAGGTCCTTCATTAAAGGCAAGATCAGTGACAAGATTTCTATACTAACTGTGCAGTCTCAATTAGGGGTTGAGGTGTTCTTTAAAATGAATGAGTGCACATTCAGCTGCTAGACAACGCCTGCCTTTAAGAGATAGAAGCCACAATCTTTCGAAACATGATTCACTGGCTGCGAAAAAGAGGATAGCTGCAACGCACATTTGAAAGACAACAGCAGAAACACTTCCAACTATTTGTAACATTTGTAGAAAGCTTTGGGCAATTGTTGCCCTAAAATGAAATGAATCCTGTTTTGTTTTGTGTTTCATTTTTGAGTGCCCTCTGTACTGTATGTGACAGCTCCATCACAAAAAATCGTATATAATCTATAAATAACAATTCATACCCCCTTCTCTAACAAGACAAAAAATGAATGTTTGGGAGGCTTACCTGCCAGGCACTCCACCAATGACAGCAGCAGCATAAGTTTCCATAGCAACTCCATTTTAATGGTCTCAGGTCAATACGAGCTCACATCCAATCACAGGTGTGCAGAGTCCTGGCTTTGTCCTTTCCGGCACTTTCGCTCACTTTCTTCTGTCAAAGGAAAAGAAAAGGAGGGGGAAAGAGAGTCAGAAAGGAAAAGGTGAGGAGAAAGTGTGTGTGTGAGACAGAGAGAGAGAGAGAGAGAGAGAGAGAGAGAGACACTCAGAATCAATGGTCACTGGCAGGGCATTAACATTAACATTAACACTCGCCCTAGCATTTCCTAGCCTACTAAAACAATCATTGTAGTCTTCAAACGGCACCTGAAGTAATAGTCATTCTATTGTGGTACTACTCGATCCTACAACTCCCATGAGCACTGCCTGCACACTATGTGCTCATCCCATTGGTCCATTCATGT
>OOFE01028076.1:0-13163 GCA_900323365.1 Monocentris japonica
GGAAGAAGGTAGCCTGGTCTGATGAATCACGTTTTCTTTTACATCATGTGGACGATCGGGTGCGTGTGCATCATTTACCTGGGGAAGAGATGGCACCAGGATGCACTATGGGAAGAGGGCAAGCCGGCAGACGCAGTGTGATGCTCTGGGCAATGTTCTGCTAGGAAACCTTGGTCCTGGCATTCATGTGAATGTTACTTTGACACGTACCACCTACCTAAACATTGTTGCAGACCAAGTACACCCCTTCATGGCAACGGTATTCCCTGATGGCAGTGGCCTCTCTCAGCAGGATAATGCGCCCTGCCACACTGCAAAAATTGTTCAGGAATGGTTTGAGGAACATGACAAAGAGTTCAAGGTGTTGACTTGGCCTCCAAATTCCCCAGATCTCAATCCGATCGAGCATTCAGCAATGTGCTGGAAAAACAAGTCCGATCCATAGAGGCCCCACCTCGCAACTTACAGGACTTAAAGGATCTGCTGCTAACGTCTTGGTGCCAGACACCACAGGACACCTCCAGAGGTCTTGTGGAGTCCATGCCTCCACGGGTCAGAGCTGTTTTGGCGGCACGAGGGGGACCTACACAATATTAGACAGGTGGTTTTAGTGTTATGGCTGATCGGTGTGTAGATATATAAATTAAGGAAAAATGTATGACATCAATGAATTGTACTGTTTGAGATGCTTGTAAGAAATTTGTATGGACAGTTGTGTTCACTTGCCTCGATGAATATTTTATTTTTAATACTGTTTCATGTTTAATTAAGTACAGGAAAGTGATTGTCCATAAAACTTTATTTTGAAAATCTCAGATATATAATCATTTTTTATAGGATTGCATTTTTGAGAACTCACAGCTCATACCACAGAAAGCAACTGGAGATAAATCTAGCGAAATGTTAGGAAAATGTAGTTTTGCAAAACAAAAGATTTTTAAATACATTTCATAGTTACACCCCAAAGTGTGTTCTTGCTTTTTTATAGCTCAATGTTCACACGTGAGAATTTCACTTGGGATTTCTTTAGACTTGCAGAAAACACAACAATGCTTAAACCTGGATTGATATTGGGACACAATGTGAGTTTGAGATGCTGGACAGTGACATTTTTCAAGTCAGTTCAGGCTTCTTTGAGTCAATGAGATGGTTTGCTGAATTCTAACATAATAGGCTGTTCGGCTTTTGGTTGTGTTTGTAGTATTATATAGATCCACTTCAAAGTTTGCCCTTGTGATGACCTCATAAAATTCCACAAGGGCCGCATGGATTGAGTTTATCCTTACATTAATGTTTCACTGTCATCACTTAGAGTGAGAGCATGAGAAACACTCTCTGAGATAGATATGAAGATGAAGAGCTTTAGCTTCACATCCTCATCAAGATTGTTTGCCTCTCACCTCCTCCCTAATCTACTACCTCCAGGGCTGAAGAAGAAGGGAAAGGTAAGATAGATGTCATTTGATATGTGGTAGTGTTTTTAGGTTATTTAAGGCCAGAAATACAAAATACAGAAATATTCCATTATTTATACTACAAACTACCCCAAAGATGTTGCGCTGTCATTTCGTTCATTTCCAGAATTTGACAAAATGCCTGCAGGACATGTTGGATGAATTCCTGCAAGGGAAAGGCTCATGATATTGTCACTTAATATTTTCCTAACTCTGTTTTTTACAGTTTTTGGAGGTTCTTGGTTTCACCATATTAAGTGATGGCACAGTCACAAGGAGAGATATGGCTTATTATTTCTCACATATGAAGTGCTAAAGAAAGGTTGCATTTGTCTAATATCATTTTTACATGCATTGCTACACGTTTCTCTGAATGCTCAAATTGAGTAGCATTCTCCTTTAATCTCTGCAGAAATATTTCATTATATTGACTCTTTAACCCTTTCAGTAATTGACACTGAGTACATTATAGTGAAGTCTGGCCCAGACAGCTCCGTCAGTAGTGCACAAGATGCTCTGTCTCAGGGTTGTGGGTTCAATCCCCACATAATGTCAACTATTGCCTTTGTAACTCACTTTGGATAAAAGCGTCTGCTAAATGACTGTAATGTAACAAAAAAATAATGAAGTACAAGGAATAGCAAATGCAGTGGAATACTTTATCGTTCCCCATGGGGAAATTCTGTTTTCTCTTGCCTTCTGCCACAGGATCAGTGGTCAGAGGTCAGAGGCCAGGGTCAACTGCAGAACATCTATGGAGCTGGTAGGGATTCGGGTTCTTGCTCAAGGACACTTCAGCTTGCCAACACAGGACTTGACTTGGGGTTCTCTAAACCCATTCAGCCATCCTGCCACCCCCTGTCTTGTAATAATCAATACAATTCAAGTGTCCAACTAAAGCCTGTGATCATATATCATTTTTTTGTCTTTGTCAAAGCATTCAATGCCTTTGTGGCAGTATTCATGATTACTCTAGAGGGGCTCCTCTTGCAAAACATTACGAAGCCGATCAAGCTCAGTGTGAGTGAACGTGCCACCCAGTCACATGCTAAAGGGGACTGGTTGTGAAAGAAGGAATCCTATGCTTTATCAGGAACAGTGGGCCTCTTGTCTGAGAATGTGGTTTTGTTTCCACTACTTGCAAAGTAATCTTTAAATAAGGAGGCTTTCTTTGGCAAAGCTTCACTGCTATGGAGTGCCTCTCTTGTCTGAAGGGAAAACACTAACTTTGAACTTTTTGCCGGTGTTAAAGTCAGTTTTTTTTTGTCAGTAACTTTTAATAAGCCTGCTTCAGAATGACAGCGACCCTGAGGATAGTTTACCACTTCACGGTGTTCAGCTGGTACGCTTTTGTTGTGAAGTCTCTCACTGCCAAGGATGGAGAGGAGTTACCACTGGGAATCTTTGTTTATGGAGGACCTTGGAAGTACCTCACTTTTTTGAATTTGGTGAGCACACTTTTGTTACCTTTAATACCTTAAACTGAAGTGTATAACCAGGACAGTAGCAGACATGATATTGATGTTGGAAAACTACAATGTTGCTCTGTAATGTTTCAGTTATTGCAAATGATATACTTTGGACTGGCTGCCGTGAATGATCTTCAACCTAGGAAAAAGTCAGAGAATACTCTTAACAGATGTAAGGACCTTCTCTTCTCTGTCTTTGCCTTCCCCGTGGGCATGGTGAGAAATAGTGCTTTGGAAAACCTCATCTCATTTTGTTGTTTTTTTTTTATCACCAAATGATCATTGTGCTTTACTTTGACAACCATTTTCTCTGCATTTTGTTTAGTTCGTTGTTCTGCTTTTCTGGATGATCTTTGCCTATGACAGGGAGTTAGTCTACCCAGCTACTATTGACGCCTTCTTTCCCCCCTGGATAAACCACTCTATGGTCTGTAAATGGTTTCAATATCCCGACTTTATGTTTCAAGTACTACCCACTTTGAGTCAGATTAGCTTTGATCTCCATTTGCAAACCATCCCAAGTAAAGAGTTATTCTTTAAATGTGTTCTCAGCACTCATTTGTCCTGCCTGCATTACTTGGAGAAATCTTGGTACAACCGCATGTCTACCCAAAGACTAAACATGGCCTGGCAGCATTAGGAGTTGTGGGCTTGGCTTACCTATCTTGGTAAGTGATATTATCACGATGAAATACCTTTTGTAGTGCAATTTCAAGCTTCTTCCGATCAACCGTTTCAACTCCATTTGTCACATAGTTAATTTCCTTCAGAAATCACAGCGTTTAACACAATGAAATGGATATCCATGTCATTATTATTTAAAATTATTGCTCAAAAACAGCAGCAGGATCCAAGACATCTTAGTGTGACTCAGCAAATTTGTCTCAGCTCGTCCTCTTACTGGACTACGAGCTAGTCTAGACTAGCCCACGGCTCTGGCCCGGCCCTCTTGGCAATCCACGACTGATAAGAGTATGCTTTGCTGCTGCAGCGATTAGTGTAAATGTCATCAATGGATGGAGGTTCTGTGTTAGTGAATGTTTGCACTGTTCTCACTACATTATGGGCCTGTTACGACACGACAGCAAATATTTAATAAGACGTGTAAACAAGTTATGTGTTTGTCATGTGGTAGGACGCTATGTGACAGAAATTGTGATACTAATCTTTGATGCTTCTCTTGCTTTTTCCTCCTAAACTTGTTCTACAGGGTTGTATGGGTGTACTTGTCAGTTGGGATTTGGGTATACCCCCTCCTTGGGCTCTTCAGTAGCGCTGGTCTGGTGGGCTTCTTCTTTTTTAACATGTCTGTGGTGACCTTGATCTATCTGCTGGGGGACAAGCTCAACGGCTACGTCTGGGGTAAGCAACCGTAAAAAATCAGGAACAAGGAACAAGGAGTAGAAATCTCACCAGCTAATCTCTCTTTTTCTCTCTCTTACATTCCTTCCTTCTAGGTAAAGACAAGAACAGTCGAATGGCAAAGAGAAAGTGATTCTCTCTCTCTCGCCTCTCTCTACATCCAGTGTGTCAAGTGTATACACTCAAATAATGGGAATTCTTTGACTTTCATGAAGATATCAGTTCTAATGAGGGGGGTTTTTTGCTTTATGTACTGAAAACAACTGGTCTGGAGTCAGTGAAGTGAACTGTACCACATATACCTCTGATATAAAAATATACCTCTATCTATTAACTTACTTTTTCTTATTACAGTTTCATTACAATAAGCAAGAAAAAAATAGAATAAATTCAACAAAGCAGCATTTAACATTGCAAAACACGATGATCAAAGCGAGTAAGTCCCATTGAAAGCAGCGTGGGTAATCCTCCTCTGCTTATCTTTGCATTTTATGGATTTCTTGATTTGAGAAGAGGCGAATAATAAACGTAGGGGCTCTTTTTTAAATATTTTGTAAGGAGTACCCTCTAATTGCACAGTTAGGTAGACAGGTAAGCAGTAACGATGCGTCATCAAACTAGTCACATCCATCTGAGGCGCTACCAAGTTCACGTCTCCTCTATGCAAAGGGGAAGTTATTCCTTGTCCATGATACTCCATCAATCGTGGAGCGACTGGAGGCTTGTGAGAGCAGCTTGGCTTGCCGTAACACAGTTCACATTGCCGTAACAGCTCAGCTCGGTTTGATGCGGTCGCAGATCCATGAATTACCTCCAGTGAGAGCGGTGTTTCGTCCATTCATCAATATGTCGATCGTTCAAGTAGAGCCTCCACGCAAGTCCCTGTAGGCCTTCAGATGGTGAAGATAATTGGGATCTGCATCCACCAATCCAACGGAGAGGATTTTGGCCAATAAATCCACATCTTCTTCACTCAAATATTTCTGCTGAAGAAACAAAATGTCAATCGCTGAATGTCAATTACTATTTATGATTGTGTGATTTAATATTGCATCGCCTCTCACCTTGTTATTGGCAGAGCATTCAGGTGGTTGTGATTTTCGAGGTGTATTTCCCTGTCAAATATATAGAACACCATATTTGATGCATCATCGTGCTGTTCGCTCCCTTTAAGAGTTGTTGTAGGCTTGTTGTTGCTTCTTAACATCATATTTATGTTGAGTATTTATGTCTGAATTCTCATATTAACTACACTTTCATTTATCAACCACTGATGTTAATGAGAATTGTGGCGGTAGGAAACGAAAAACTGCTTTGAGCGTTCACGAGAGGACGCATCTTATCTTCTCATTCTTACGTCATACTTAGCAGAAACACTGTAAGGGCCACTCACCTCTTTGAGTCCATTAGAAAAGCACATTATAATGAAGAGGAGGCCGATGATGATCTGAACACGTTTAAAGGAAAACAAGTCAACATTAGTTCACAAGTCTCGTGGGATGAGAACTGATTGTTAAACACTGTGACAAGTTGGCACTGACGTCTACTCACAGCTAAAATAAACATAAAGAATGAATATAGAAGCTTTTACTTACTCCCAGCATGTACAACATGTGTATCTCTCTCGGCACCTTCTTGCAAGCTGAATTGTGCCCTAATGTGTGAAATCCTTCTGGTTTGAGACAATAGACTACAACGTGTTAAGAGACTTGGGGAAAAAACAGCCATCAAGAACCAGCAATACAGGATCCACTGCATTTTCAAGAAGCACGTACTCTCGTACCTGAAAGACGTAATCATGACACACATGAATGAGCTGTTATGACAGCGATGGTCTAACTTGTGACCTGTCGCTGTGGAAAACCCGTGCATTTCAACATTCAAAGGATTTTCCTATGATGTATTTCACTACTGTTGCCTCCACATAGCAATAAAAGAGAATCATTACAAATGATGTACGTTGTCTGTGACTACTGTGGTTTTCTGGGGATAGTGACACACTGTGTGAGCAGCTCTAAATGGCAACCCATTTTGGTGTGAAGGCTTCAACTTCAGGCTACGTACAAAGTTGTGCCAGAGTCTCAACATCAGTCCGATACCGTCTTCTTTTTGAATGTCTGGAACCCCATTTACACCCGAAATACTTCTACACTGTATTAGAGTTAGTTAGTTATAGTTTAGTTTTTTAATCCTATAGTATCACTATAATATTCCAATCGGGACAGTTTTTCAGTTAGTTACTTAGTTAAATTTGTCCACCAGAGGGAGCAAGAGATGTTTTGTATCATATCAAGTTATGCCAAATATCATTTCTGCTTCTATGATTTCCAATAGGCCATACTTGCATAAAATGAACACAGAATTATTAATTAAATAGATTATAAAAAGGGGGGGGGGGGTATAGGCTAGATTATAGGATAGATAATATATACACTAACTATTGCATGCGTCGTTTTCAGCTTATCTCTCTATATTATCTGCAATTTCCCTGATGAATTAATTCTTAACCTTTTAATCCTGCTTGACATTTGCACTTTAATAATTTATTGAACTTGAAGCTCTGTTATATTGTGTTGGGTTATGTAGTGTCCTGTGTCGTCTGTTTGTGTTCATGATGATGATAGTTGTTTTTAATGCAACCATGGTGAAGCCAAAGACGATTTTCCAGAAATGGATAATGAAGTTTTTCTATTCTATTGTATTGTAATGAAATATCCTTTGGTTTTTAAATAGTCGATATAATTAACAACTTCCTATTTTTTAAACTGGTAACTTTGACAGCATTCGTTGGAGCGCATGACCGTACATGGAGTTCACCCACAACGGGCTTCCCCGGTACTCAAATCACGCGCGCCCCATCTGGAACATTTCAGATGCTTCGCCACTTTTCTTTGCCTTCCGTCAAGTGAACAGCATTTAGAAGCAGTATCACGTCCGACTCAACGATTTTTTCAAAATAAAAGTCGTTAACAGCAACACTGGATGGTACTTACGAGGATAATTATTGTTCATGGGGTTATTCTGACATTTAGTCACTAAATATCATCAATATTAAACGTTGCTAATGCTATCTAAATGCAAGGGCGTCATAGGACCACTGCATCATGCTAAGTAATTCTTGGTCAAATCACCTAAAATAATCTCATTAATGACAACATATTGTTTTATGTTTATGAGGATTATGACTTTTGTCAGTTACCCCTAGGTTATTTTATTTACCACAGCTTTCCACGTTAATTTATTTTACCTTTTGGTGCTATTTTCCTTTTCTAAAATTTGTTAACCTTTGTCATTGGGATGTTTTTATAACGAAAAAACAAGTTCAGACCAGACGTGTAGACGCTGTTACAGCTAGCTTGACAGTTGTTTCGACCACAGCACCTAACGCTATTCAGTAAGAGCAGTTGCTGTTGACAAGGCACCGAGGCGGATGGTTTGGGTAGCTGAATTTAGCACTAGCTGGTAGTTGGCTTTTCCTATTTACGACTGCAGACAGATTATATCTGGTAACGTACACTGGCATGGCTAGCTAACTCTCGGACCAACTAGCGAGCTAAAGACCTCGTGTGTGGCACGATTTGCTATTTGGCTTTAGCCAGCTAATGTTAACTTGCGGTATAGTCTCGGGTGTAATTGCTTTCGCTACAGGTAAGACAATTAGTCACATTTAGTCATGATATGCACACTTAGCCAGCTTGCTGAGATATAGCTAAACCAGTGTTGAATAAATAGCTACGTTGTCACTGTAACGTTAACCATGTAACGTTAGCGAACATTAAATTGCCTTGAATGATTTGACGTTAGTGCTAACTAAGTGTTAGCTACTTTCAGGCAAACAAAACACACTTTCCTTGCAGTAACGTTATATCAATTAATGTCAAGCAAGTTAACTTGATTAAGGCGCATCAGACCGTAACGATAACTAACTGGTTATGCAATCAGCGAGAGTTAAGGAGCTAGCTAGCTTAATTGGCTAATCTGTTTACATTCCGTCTCGCCTGCAAGTTCATGATATACTTAGTGGTAGCTAGCAACACAAACAGCGCAAGTTCCAGAAAGAAATTCTACATACCCATATATTTTACGTGACGACAGTTAGCCAGCTTGCTAGCTGATAGCTGCTGGAGAGTGTCTTGCAACCCAAACTCTGAGCAATTTGAGATTTGACCCACCGTCAACTCTGTAACGTTAACTGTTACATTAGCTAAGGTGAGGTATCTTTCCCTTTTTCACAGAAACAGAGATCCTGTTGGCGTGGATAGCCAAGTGGGAGATCTGCAATGCTGTGCTGGGGCAATGCTTCCTTCGGACAACTAGGTTTGGGTGGGATTGATGAGGAGATATTGGTTGAGCCACGGAAATGTGAATTCTTTCATGGGAAGCAAGTGCGTGGTGTGGGGTGTGGCCGAAGGCACACGACTTTCCTGCTTGAAGATGGGACGGTATACACCTGTGGCTGCAATGACTTAGGGCAGTTGGGACATGAGAAGTCCCGAAAGAAACCAGGTTGGTGATAATTAAAAAAAAGTGTATTCACTTATGACAATCCTTGGCAAAATCATTCATAGTTTGGCTTTGTTTGTGTCCACTATTAGAACAGGTTGTGGCACTGGATGCACAGAACATAGTGGCGGTGTCATGCGGAGAGGCCCATACTCTTGCACTGAATGACAAAGGACAAATTTTCTCATGGGGTCTGGGCTCTGATGGGCAGTTGGGCCTTAATAACTTTGAAGAATGTGTTCGTGTGCCTAGGTAAATTCACCAACTAATGATTTGTATTAGTGCAGATTTGCATGAAATGTTTCGGGGTTTTATGCATGGTTTCCAAATGTCAGTTATCTGTTTGACATGATGGATTTGACTTTTATATGACATGTTAAATTCATCTTCAACCTTGAAAGAATTCTGTGAGAGAAAAGAATTGACTCATTTTTTTGTTTTTTTTCCTCTTCTGAAAACATCAGAAACATCAAGAGTTTGTCAGATGTACAAATTGCTCAGGTAGCCTGTGGATATTGGCACTCACATGCTCTTTCAAGAGGTGAGGGTGGAATTGTAACTAGCCTACCCACATAATGCATATTTATTGCATCAGCTTATTATGTTTTCCTGATGTTTTGCCACACAACTTTATACCTATTCCTTTGTCTAGGTGGCCAAGTCTTCTCCTGGGGTCAGAATCGATATGGACAACTGGGGCTGGGAATAGACGGGCAAGGGATTTCCACACCTCAAGTCATTCAGTCTTTGCAGGGCATTCCTTTTGCTCAGATATCAGCAGGTGGCGCCCACAGCTTTGCCCTCACAATCTCAGGGGCAGTGTTTGGTTGGGGGTGCAACAAGTTTGGGCAACTGGGCCTCAATGATAACAATGGTGAGCCCATGAAAAACCTCATGCATTTGTCAAAATCAGAAGTTACCATGTTAATGAACACATACGCCTTAACATCAAACTAATTTTCAGATGGTCTTTTTCAGATCGACATTTCCCAACCCTGTTGAAGTCCCTTAGATCGCAGAGAGTGATTTACATATGCTGTGGAGAAGATCACACTGCAGCACTGACCAAGTTAAGCTTTGCACTTCCTTTGGCACTCTGATAGATTTCTAGTGTCCTGTGTAGGAGTCTGTGGTGTCCTTATTTTGAATCCCAGCAGTATGCAGTCAGTTGAGAAGTTAATCACAGCCACCAGACAAATGCTGGTAACATTTGGCTGTGGTTGGCAAGCTACTTGCCACTTTGGCAGGTAACCAGCCAGCAGCTTATTTTCTTACTATAAACAATATACCTGTACCTGGTGGATGAAAAAGTTTATTTGGTTTCTCTGTTTGTGGTGGGCTGGGGTCATATAAGAGTATCTCTGCAAGTCTTGCAAGCTGAACTATATCCCATGGCCACTATATTTACTATATTTTGCTAACTGGTAGATATTTGGTTTCCTCTCTAGATTCAAACCAAGTCTGCTATAGAATGCTGTTTGACAACATTTGGCCTTGCAATGCTCTCATGTCCATGGCAAGGTTAAAATGACGGGTGTTGTTTGTGATTTTACAGGAAGGAGGTGTGTTTACATTTGGAGCAGGAGGATATGGCCAACTTGGGCATAATTCTACAAACCATGAGATCAACCCTAGGAAAGTGTTTGAGCTCATGGGAAACGTAGTCACGCAGATTGCATGTGGAAGGTAAAATTCACAATATATGCGTTGTTAAACGAGCACATGGTATCTCGAAGGTAGCATACATGCTCTAATTTTGTGGTAATTGACAGGGAAGCAATTCTATCAAAGGATGATTTTTCTAATTATGACATTGCCCATACTAATGTGGAACAATCAGTGTAGGAGAGTAATAAATGGGTATAATTGAAAACAACTTAAATAATGTAAAACAACTTTACATTTCTCAATTTACTGTGCCCTCATAAGGCAACACACTCTGGCTTTCATCCCCTCCTCTGGAAAGATGGACTCGTTTGGGCTCGGAGGAAATGGGCAGCTTGGTACACGCTTCACTTGCAACAGGAAAAGCCCCGCTCCTGTCAAAGGCCCCTGGGTCGCCTCTAATGGTCCAATGGATACAGGTGAGGAATTCGCCTCATGCCAACTAAAGACAGAATTCACATTACTGTTTGCATTTGCAAATGTGACTTACCTTGAAGGAAAGGTGAGGAATCAAGGAAAGGATATCAATATTCTGGTTATTTTTTCTAATTGCAGACACAGAGCAGGGCTGTTGTGTCAAAAGGATCTATGCTGGAGGAGACCAGAGCTTTGCTCATTATTGCACTCCAGACGTAAGTTGTCATAGTCAAATGACTTCTTCCTAGCTAATCTCTGTTTGCCTTGTATTACTCCATCCATTTGATTATATTTTGAGGGCTCAGTTAATGAAGCTGAATTAGTTGTTGGCAAATAATCAATGATTGTTTGCCGTTGTTACATAATTACATCAATTAAACTTAGGAAAATATAATTTTAGATTTTGTTGAACTGCAAGCAGGACGAGCGCCTGTTGTTGCATAAAATTAATTATATGAATTAACGGTTGAGATTACAAAAATCTTATCTCTTTTCATATTGTCAAATGATGCAAATCATTCTCAGTCTATGCCAGTGGTCCTCAGATCTAGTCCTTGGGTCCTACCAGGTAGTTAATTGTATTCTCCTCTCCTCCCAGGTCTAAATAGCCCCTGATTAGAGGGCTAGAGTGAAAACTACCTGGCAGAATAGAACAGTAGTACACTGGATCCTGAGGTCCAGATTTGAGGACCAGTGGTCTATGCCCATTACTGTTAGTAAAATGTTTTGATAGCCTTTTATTACATTTTTGGAGCTTTAAAAATGTTCTGAATATTATTTGTTGTAGAACCACCAGGTCTTGGATGATGTGAGGATGCAGGACTCCCATAGAAAAATGTGCACCTTGACTGCTGATCTCATACATTGGTGGCTGAACCACTCCCAAGGAAGACTCCCGCCAGAGATCTCCAAGTAAAGTCCTCCCCTCGCAAAAACCTTGGTTTCCTACATGTTATCCATAAATATCTTATAAATAGTGTTGCTAGATTTGTTCAGTGGACACATTGATCTTGTAAATCATGTTCATGAAGATTTGGTTCTGAAAAGTAGCCACACTAATTACTTTTCTTTTACGATTCCCTTAGTGAGATTGACTTGGTGTTCTCCTCAGCAAGCTGCCTCAATGGGTCTTTCCTGGCTGCGAGGTAATCCCATTTTAGGTGATGTTAATTTTCATACATGTTATACTTGAATATAGATTTGAATAGATTTTTGAAGAATAATATAATGATAGTATCATGTGCTTTACTCTGTTATATTGACTTAGATGGTGAGAAGTTGGACTTGTTTGGCCTTGGATTTGACTTGGCTCATGTCTATATTGTGTCTTGAAATAATAACTATCTGTTTTACAAAGCCATCCAGATCATTACAACACCAGCAGTAAATGTTCAGGAGTGGATATGAACATGGCTCGCCTCCTGTTTCACAGAGTGGTTCAGCAAGATCGGCCTGAAATAGCTCAGCAGGTCAGCGCTCAAGAAATATATCCTATTTTGGGCGTGACATAGCCTTGTATGACTCTGCCATTCTATGTTGTCATAGTTCAGCATAAGAATTTATTCTATTGTCTATGATATTTACTGTGAATTGCTTATTTAATAATAGACCTGTATATAATAAAATATATACACACATACACTGATCAGCAACAACATTAAAACCACTGACAGGTGAAGTGAATAACATCAATTATCTTGTTACAGTGGCACCTGTCATGGGGTGGGATATATTGGGAAGCAAGTGAACAGTCAGTTCTTGAAGTTGATGTGTTGGAAGCAAGAAAAATGGGCAAGCGTAAGGATCTGAGCGACTTCGACAAGGGCCAAACTGTGATGGCTAGACGACTGGGTCAGAGCATCTCCAAAACGGCAGGTTTTGTGGGGTGTTCCCGGTATGCAGTGGTTAGTACCTACCAAAAGTGGTCCAAGGAAGGACAACCGGTGAACCAGCGACAGGGTCATGGACACCCAAGGCTCATTGATGTGCGTGGGGAGTGAAGGCTAGCTCGTCTGTCCGATGAGAAGAGCTATTGTTGTTGTCTATGGTTGCTGACTATGATAGAAAGGTGTCAGAACACACAGTGCACCGCAACTTGCTGTGATGGGCTACGTAGCCACAGACCGGTCAGAGTGCCCATGCTGAACCCTTTTCACTGCCGAAAGCACCTACAATGGGCATGTGAGCGTCAAAACCATGGAGCAATGGAAGAAGGTGGCCTGGTCTGATGAATCATGTTTTCTTTTACATCATGTGGACGGCCGGGTGCGTGTGCGTCGTTTACCTGGGGAAG
>OOFE01028077.1:3320-14729 GCA_900323365.1 Monocentris japonica
ATCTAGTGTGCATACGTATTAATCCCTTGTTTCATTTTAGCTAAATTGTATCACTTGGAAAATATATTTATTATATTGCACACAGTTTATTACAGCTTTAATATTTAAGTTTTCAAATTTGTAAATCCAGCTCTTAAACGCCATGCACCCTTTAACCAACCAGTTGAGAAACAGTATATTAAAGAAGTTTGCATTGTGAAAGAGTTAATGTTACAATTACTGAGCACAACCCTCATCCCTTTTCAAGCTAGCTTTGGCAATATGGTATTAATACAGCAATGACAAAAGATTGCGCTCACCTGTCTATTTCCCTTGTTGTGTCAGAGAAGAGTGAGGATGGCAATTAAGGGTGAGGCCAGGTATATACTGGGTGGAGTCCAGAAGTCTTGCTGAGTAACATGAACAAGGCTGTCAAACAGACACAGATAGGATGCAAAAAAACAACCAAAGTGGGATGTCTTATACTCAATCAAATGGAGAAACAGGTATACAGGTATTCCCAGTGAAACCACATATGGGCTATGGCCTCAAGAATTTTAATTTGTGACTCACATTGAAAAGCCTATGTAGACCATGAGATCAGGAGACAATTGTAGAGAACGTTTTGGGGCTATAACGTTTGCCAGGATCACATAGAAATGAATGAGATATTGAGGAATGAGGAAGCTGGGATTCGTCAGGGGCCAAACATTTACATTACATTTGCGTTGTTTCTACAATCTCACTTGTAATCTCACTAGTAAATACACATTCAAGGGTAGTTGATATTATTAGCAAGAGAATTTGCCTCATGGTTCATAGTTTATCTATGGCTATCATAATCATTATTATTATTACTATTATTATCCAAGTTGTGTCCATTGCAAACAAATTATTATTTATTATAGTCATTGTGGGCAGCCACATTTGTTGACAACCTGCAATCAGAAAATATCCAAACTATTAAGCCAATAATTTATCATCACAGTCATGTTTGGTATCAAAGTGAAATCATTTTAGACTGCTTTGACTTGAGATGCAGTAATGTAATGCAGATGTTAGGTGGGTAACTTTCTGATTTCTTTCTGGGTTTTTTTGCCAAGGAACAGTGTACTATGGCCATAGAATAGGCTGCAATGTGTGCAGACTGCCGTTTTATTTATACAAATATTTCTCTGAGGCAGGACCCCAGTTTTTCAGAGCACAAGATAGCTAACTGGCACAATTAAGTACACATAGCCTATATGGTCAAGGTGCTGAAATCCACTAGCAAAACACAGAGGGAAAGCACACGACATGAATCATAAGGTATTTGACAATGGAGTCCAGCCAACACCTGACATTTCGACCATGTCTTGTTCAGGGGCGATACTGTCTGTGCAAGAGACAGTATCACAAGAGACTATGGTCTCAACAGGTCATCAACAGGTCAAGTTATTAACCGGTGTCACACTCTCTTCAAATAGATAGCAGGCAAACATGATGCAAAAAAATCATAATAGTTGGGCCCAATTTTACAATAACCTGATCAAGAATGAAAGAATGAAATGACACTCTGTGTCTCTGTGTAGTTTGTGTACATGATTGAAGAGGAAGTAACATATGCCATGGGTTACAGTGGCACTAAAAAAGTAAGCGGACAACTTGTCAGACAGACTGTCAACTGCTCTGTCAGCATTCCTCTTCCTCCTTCATGATGTCAGCCATAGTATTAATTGTCTGGGAGAGGTCTGTTAAAACAAAATACCGATTACAGACAGTCAAGACAAGAGGTGATTTTCCACTCCTCTTGATGGACGTGATCCCTGCGATCTTAAAAGAATTGAAAAACATGTTCACATTCAATGTAACTATGTTTTTATTATATTATATTTTAACTATAAGGGCAACAATGACCGATATAAATAAAATAAGCATCCATTGTTTCAGAATGAATTTTTATTTTCTCAATAAGATCATGTTACTTGTTGTAGTAAGTTGTGTCACTAAAGAAGTAGGCTTAAGAAGATGGAAACCATTTCACAAATTTAACAGTGACTATTGTGATTTTAGGCAGGTTTACCCTTCACTACATCCCTGAGTGGTTTCAAATGTGATAGAAATTTTTCATTTGTCAAAATTTCAAATTTGTGGAGTTTTAGAAATAATTGCAATTCAACCTTTATTCAAAACGAAATTCACAAAGACCCCTCTTCTCTGATTGAAGGTGTTCTAATCAGTGGAATCAGCTGCTGTAGTCTTTGGTTAGAATGAAAACCTGCAGACTCTCTGCCCTCCAGATTAGTCCTCTCAGAGTACCTAGATATAAAAGACCTGTCCATTTCATCAAGCTGTCTTTAGCCATTTTCTTTTCTGTTTTATCTAGTCATAATGCATTTTATCAGTTGTACTAAAAAAATGCTTCTAGACTCTCTGGTATTTCCCTGGGTGCATACATACTATATACTCATTTACTCATCTCTCCCAATTTCTTTGATTTTAGTTGAAGTGTTTGTGTCATTTTGTTTGTTCTGTAGAGCACCTTTGTGACATATTTGTAGAAAATGTTTACTAAATAAATTTGATTTGATTTTATTACAATCAATACTGCTGGACTGTAATCCACCAATTTTTCTCTTTGTAAAATTCAGCGATAGGAATCTTGCTCAAATGCCAAACAAAGGAGTGGTTAGAACAATATATGAAGCATACACGTGTTGAAATGTGACACACATTTGCTTCTCCCTTGGGTGGGGAGAACATTACATGTGCAAAATGGGAGGGACCTCCTCAACATTCCTGTGTAGGATAGTTCTTTGCTTTTTTTGGGGATTCCCATCAAGGTTCTGGTGCCTTCCACATCTCAATAAACTTCCATCAAACTCTCTACAAGATTGTGGCACAGCTTTCACTGTGGAGGAGTACACTCACAGGCCACTTTATTAGGTACTCCTGCTCATTAGGGCAAATAGCCTGCTCCTCCAAACAGTGAATCATGTGGCTGCAACTCAATATATCAAGCTTGCAGACACAGTGAAGTGGTTTAGTTTTTTGTTTGATCCAAACATTAGCATGGGCAAGATGTGTAAGAGACTTTGACCATGGTGTGATTGCTGGTGCCAGACATGGTGGTTGCAGCATCTCAGAAACAGCTGCCCTCCTGGGATTTTCACCACTACAGTCTCTTAGAGTTTACAGAGAATGGTGTGATGAACAAAAACCATCCAGTGAGCCAAAAACACCTTGTTAATGAGAGAGGTAAATACTGTTTTTTCTTTTGAAACTTGTTTTTTTGCACAATCCCGTGAGCATTGCCACTTTTTCATTTCACTACACATCCTGTATGCGTATGTGACAAATAAAGTTCTTGACTTGAGGTCAGAGGAGAATGGGCAGACTTGTTCAAGCTAACAGAAAGGCCACAAATGCTCAACAGCTCTTTACAGCAGTGGTGTGCAGAAGGGCTCCTTGTTGAATCCATGCCACCAAGAATTCAGGCTGTTCTGGAGATAAAAGAGGTTCCTACCCAGTACTAGATGTACTAGATATGTTCGCGTATTGTTAACTATTTCCACAGGGCCTGGTTGTGTTATAAATAGCAATACCAACTGTAGGATAACCCCAAGTTCATAGAGAGTCAATAATAAACAATTCAGTATGACAACAAGGCACTACATCATAGTTGTTGAATAAATTCAGATATTGACAAAGAGTCTTCGAGTCATGAATTACTTGAGTATATTTATTAACAAAAAGCTGAGCTCAGGAGAGATGTACACACAAGGTGGGGAATGCAGATCTCTGCCAGGGCGACATCTGAACAGAGATTATAAAGTATAGCAAGGACAAGGAGGGGGGATAGTCTTAACATCTACAAGGTCTAGTTTCTCTAGTAGGCAACAACAAGGAATGTGAAGGTCTCAAGGTTTTACCTGGCTGTCTGGAGAGGCCTTCTGAACAGGCCTGTGACCTATGTACTCTTAGGCACTTATTCAGTGCATGGTGGCATACACAAACTACTGAACCTAGACACACAGGGGACTCTCAGATTCCATCGTATTACACACTCATAAATAGTAACAAGGATACAAGAAAACACACTTGGCAACATAATTTCTTCCACAATGTATTAATCAACATCAGCATCATAATATTATTATTGTGTTTATTATTATCATGACCATTGTCTAATACTGATCCAATACTACCTAAACTACTACTAATAATACGAAACTAACTATTTTTATTTATGATTAATTTTATCCAAGGTTATTTGCAGGTTTTTACAATCATTTGAATCTTTTTTTTAGATTAGATCATTTTGTGCATTTTTTGTGCATATGCAATTTTAATTTAATTTAATTTAATTTATTTAGAGCACTGTGCAGAGCAGTGAAAGCTGTGTTGATACTGTGATATCAGCAGAAACATATGCAATATCAGCTTTGGAAGGATTTACTCCAGAACTGCAGAGACACGTCCCAGCAGATACAATATCTGTAGAAGTCTGACTGGAGCTTTACTGCTATCTGCTGGTATTCTTGGAGAAAAGGAAACGGAGATGACGGACATAGAATGTGACAGATTCAATTGTGAATGAGGCGTTAGACCCTACCAGGCCCACCTCTCCTCCTTGCCTCTTTCCAGGCTTTCAAACTCATCGACGGTATCCGATTACATGGCAGGAAATCAGCAGGGTATCTCCCCAGCCTAAAGGCGTCACGTGGCACTTCCCTTACATCGCTGTTGTCACAGATGACGCGAGATAGAGAAGACTTTAAAAGCTCGGCCCTCTGTCGCTGGGTGAACATACCTGGAGCCTCCCACCAAAACCTGAAAAGTAGAAATGGCTTATCTGTCCACTTTAAAATCAAGTTTTGCAGAATTTGGACAATATACAGCATATTTCAAAAATGAAGTACACACAGATGTACCTATCACCCTCACGAAGCGCCTTCATCTGCTTTCCAATCAGGCAAGAGAAGAGTGGGCCATTTCTTGAGCCCGGCAGCAACTGCTCAATGAGTCCTCCAAGCCACACGTCAATATTGTCAGGATGCTTGTACATTTTTTGGATCTTCTCAGCGACCTTGTCGTCTCTCACAACGTCTCGAAAGTCATCTTGCATCTTTATTCGCTTCAGTCCACAGAACGCCCTCCAATCATTGTAGCCTGAAACCACATGTCAGGGTTGAATGTGAGAATGTAAAATGTCAATACCCATTCAAATCTACATTGCTCAGTGCAATGCTGTCTGAGGTAAAGGTAGAAAAACACTAAACTAGATGGCACAATCTCTGGCTTCATTTCTGACTGATTCTGAAAAGCCACATCAAATGTAGTAGGGAAAAGTAGTTACTAGTTCTTTATATGAGGAAAATCAAAGGTTTGTGCAAGACTGTGGGCTAAAACTACAGATCATTGGCTGCAGAGATCCTCCCTTACTTTATGCCAGCCAGTGTTTTTTCGAGCCCTTTGACAAAGCAGAACAATTGGAAGGTTACATGCAGTGCTACGCCCTGTGACCAACTCTGCCAACACAGAGAAAGCACTCTTAGAAGCACTAAGCTAAAAACATGAGAGATAAGCAGCTATAAAAAGGTTGTGTAAACTCAAGTCAGTCTATTAATAATATCTGTAAACCCTACCTTGTGTGTGAGAGGTTTAACACATTGTGGTGTTGGACACTTATTTTAACAATGTGCTTAAGGCTGTTGACAAAAGCCTCCTCAGGAAAGGATTCTTTTTAAAGCTTTTAGGCATTCAGCATAGCATCGCTGATTGTAAGTCTGATGTGACGGGCCCGCTGCATCGAAGCTAAGCTCGGGTCTGACCTGGAAGAGCGTGATCTCGTCCCCTCTGCAGGTTCAGCGAGGCCAGGTCCATCTTCTGTGACACATTGAGGAAGACCAGCCTCTCCGTCAACTCCTCTGACATCAGCTTGTCGGTGCTCACGGCTTGCGCTGCAGTTCCCAGTAGACCTCTGAGGACCGGTTCAAGTCCACCTGGATGCCAAAAGAGCAAGCCTCGCTCAAACACAACGGCAACGTCAACATGACATGATGAAAGCGAGCTTGTGTTGGGGTATGCTGGAGTGCTTTAGATTAATTTAGATTTAACGACACTTTGCACGTTGCACAATTGCCCGTAGTCGACAGTGGACTTTCATTTAGACATATCGGGTGAATCTATGGTGTCTCAGTTGGTGAGGATGGGACGCTCTTCTCTGTTGCAGCCCCACTTTGTGATTTAAGCTCATAAAATGTGTGTATTTTTACATAAAAACCTTAAAGTGCAGCTTTAAAAAGTTGAACCACATCCAGCTTAACACACTAAATTCCATGGAAGCAATAATGCAGAACACTTGCATGTAGCTAAATTCTACATTCTATAGCAGTGGTCTTAGTGTTAACACCATAGCATTGTCAGCTATAAGCACCCTTTTAACATAGTTTACCGGTAGGATAGATGAAACAGGATAAGTACGTAAGAAATGTATTGATAATTAATGAGGAGAGTCTCTGCTGCCTGCCTTACCGCCTTACTGTACCTCCTCTCATGAGGACACGTGCTAGGTACACGACACAATGGGGCATGCCACTGTACTGAAAGCACCAAAAATGTCTATTCAGTGGTCCAACTTCTCTGAGTCACTTGAATTATATCCAATAAATAATTGCTGTTTTGAGAGAGGGATGTCCATCACCACAGGCCCAGTGGTCTGGCTGAGTAATTGGAGCGTTTCAACGCCGGAGCTGACCTAAATCTTTTTCTTTTTCATTCCCTCCAATTTCTTTTTACAGTGTTTAGTGTGCACACAGAACACCCTATTAGTTCCAATAGCCAGCTTTGTGAAAGCGTACTGACCTTCTTTGACTATCCTCCACGGACTGAAGAAAGTGTTGCTCAGTCTCAGCGGGGGGAAGCGCTCGTGTTCCTGGAAGCTCTCGTTGAGTCTGCTGATGATCGGGGAGATGGTAGCATGGCCAAACCGAAACGCGGCGGTGGCGAACACGTTGGCGGCTGAGGGGTCCATGGTTGGATCATATCCCTCATAGGGGCCAATGTAATGATCAAACGACTCTGAGCCAATAATCTTCGGAACATAATCTCTCATTGTTACAATCTGGGAGAAAAAGAGAGGAGGGATCATAACAATGCAAAAAGGAAGTTTTGCGTAGTCATGAAGGCAAATCTAAACAAGAAGGAAAGTCATGCGATGAAGCCACAAGATTGATGGAGTTAGGATAAGAATATAATGTACCACGAGATTTCCTCCTCTGAAATGATCAAGCCTATCTTGGGATTTGTGTACATTCCCGTGAGATAGTGTTTCTGAAATATCCTGAGCTTGTGACATGTGACTGCACAGTTGTTCCCTCACAGGTCACTGCAGAGAATTTCATCTGTTCTCATCACTATTTATAAAGGCTTCAGTTCACCACCTGAATCGCGTATCACATGCAAACACACACACACACACACACACACACACACACACATCACATTTTGTTTTACAATAACTGCCTCTAGTTATTGTTTATTCTGTTTTTAACTAGATGGATGTTGTTCACAGCCATTCACATTTGAAGCTGTGTGATGCACTCAGCCTTACTATATTTTTAGTGATCACTTTAATGCTGTTTTTGATCCAGCTTAGATACATAAAAGAGAATTAGACAAGAATAAGACAATTCTTTTAAGATATATCTTTTTAAGGCATTTCTTATGTCACTCACAGAGCAAGAAAGGTGGGAAGACACGTGACATACTTAATAATTACTTATAATTGCTTACTATACTTAATAATACAACATATTATTATTATTATTATTATTATTATTATCAATAATAATAATAGCATAACCATGACAAGAGGCTGTAATTGTTTTGACCAGTGCTATTAGGCTTTCCAGTCATTGCACATGGTTAGTGGATAGCATGGCTTCCTGATTTGGGCAGTACACGCTCTTCCCTGTGCAAACCTCCAATGAATCTGGACCTGAATCTCTATCAGCTCCATGGATGCTGTTCTATAGCTGACCCTGGCCCCTGACGTCCCTGTAGTGGGGACAAGTCATCATAGGAACCGGAAGTGTGTAACGTGCCTTCTCTGAGGTGATCACTGGTTTCTACTGTGTACGGCATGAGGCTTGTTCATGCCACAATGTTTTGGCAGAATCCAATGTGTGCCTTTGGCATATTTCTGGCTTAGGACTTTCGACTTCACTAATCTTTCCACTTAAGCTTTCATCTGAGTCTGCACAGACTCTCATCTTTCGAGGTCACGGGAGGTCAAGTCGAGCGTGGAGCTGTCTCCTCCGGCGTAGCGTGAGGTGTATTTCTGTACAACAACTGGAAAGCTCTAAGATGTTGTTCTGCATACTTGAAGAGCTTGCTTCCTTGTCTGTACAAATCTTATTATCCACTTGTCACCGCCACATCTTTTATATCCTGAAATCTGCTCCCAGCATCTGCACCATCTTTATTTTCTAAGACTGCCTCTACCACCATTGTGCAGTATATAATCACAGCAATACATAAATAACGCAAGGAATCTTGCTTTTTTCTTGCTTTATCCATGTAAACGCTCCCTTAACTCTAGTCAAGGCTAAAGCATGACACCATTTGCCTTTGCTACTTTCCTCTTTGTGGACACTGCATTAACCCTGAGTCATTATTCCCTTCATAATGGAAACAATTTCTGTGCTACTTCTCCCATTTGCATTCCTCACGACTACCAATCCTTCCTACATTTTTCACATCAATTTGTACTTCTTCAACACACAACGGCAACATGCCCATGACCCTGACATCTGTAGCATCTGTATACACTTAGAGATTTGCTCAGTTGCTAACACACTGTGGAAGAAATTATGTTGCCAGGTGTGTTTTCTTGTATCCTTGTTACTACTTACGAGTGTGTAATACGATGGAATCTGAGAGTCCCCTGTGTGTCCAGGTTCAGTAGTTCGTGTATGACACCATGCACTGAATAAGTGCCTAAGAGTACATAGGTCACAGGCCTGTTCAGAAGGCCTCTCCCATGGGAGAGACACCAGTCTCTATGATAGTGCCAGACAGCCGGGTAAAACCTTGAGACTTTCACATTCCTTGTTGTTGCCTACTAGAGAAACTAGACCTTGTAGATGTTTAGACTATCCCCCCTGCTTTTCCTTGATATACTTTATAATCTCTGTTCAGATGTCGCCCTGGCAGAGATCTGCATTCCCCACTGTGGAGGACTGGGGGGAGGGAGTGGTTAAGGCTAGCGGCTGCGGCCAATTAAGGCTGATTGCAGCCGAGCCTTTTTAACCTGTGTGTGACTGTGTGAGCGAGAGAGCGTCAGTGTGAGAGGCTGACGGAGTGCGTGAGTCCGGCAGGCCATCAGGAGGATCGGGTGCCGGACTGTGGAGTGGCGAGTCCCCCCCAGGAACCGCTCCAGCACCACCTGGTCCACCACCTCGTCCGCCGTTGCCACCTCCGGCCGCAGCCACCGCGTATGATTGCTCAGATGGGGCAAACAAGCTAATTCATTTAAGGGATTTTGCCAGGAGTGGAAAAGTCTGAAATTGTACACCCCTCTGTAAACTGTGACATTACAGGCAGCCATCATCCAGCCTGCAAGATAAACAATGACTGATAGCAAGATGTGCAGGTCACTGATTGCATATACCAATTTGTGAAATATGTGTAGTAAGTGTTTCTCTCATTCTTTCAAAAATATATGTTGAATGTGAATAACCATTGAATTTTCCAGAATAGTAGTACATCAAGTACATAGAAGGACGTCATATTGAGTCACCAAATCCCACTAGAGTATTGTACTCCATCCCCTGATATGCTGATGTCAGTACTGTATCTTACTGTGTACATCATGCACTTAAGTGGATGTCAACCTTTCATGTCTGTGTATAAATTAAAGCTTAGACTCCTTGAGTTGATGTTGTTGTTGTGTTGGCAGCAGAAACAGTAATCTGCTTTTCCCCTGAGAGCAATACATTTAATACATGTAAGTATTTACTTACTGGCATTGGAAGCATACTCTCCAATAAAACGTTTTGTCAGGAATCTCACTAGAACAGCTAGGGAGGGAGAAGGAGAGAGGGGGGAGAGAGAGAGAGAGAGAGATTGACTTTAGAGGTACATGCAGGGTTTATACCTAGAATTGTTGTGCAATACAAACCTAGAGCTCTTGGTAAATGTGTTGTTGCATGTGTGTCCTTATCATGTGCTCAGTCTGCTGTTATTAAACAGTTTTGAAACTGTGCTGCATGACAATTTTAAAAGTCAAAAGTCACACAGTTTTGTAAAAACTGCTCCCTGGACATTTGATGACCTCTAGCAGTTAAAATATATTATAACCATGGCCCTTCATTTCTCATTTACACTTGGCAGGCTAAGCAGTTGTGCTGTGTCATGTGTGCTTTAATATACACTCCTGAACAAAATCTTAAGACCGGGGGAAAAATTACAAAAACTCGCATTTCGCACTGGTGGATCGTAACCAGGTTGTAAGTAGAGCTTCAAAATGCAAAAAGAAGAAACAGGAGCAAGAGACAAAAAATAGAGAGTAGGCAATTTATTGAAAACTGCATTTAAACTCAAATAGGCTGTTCATTAGCTGATCAAAAGTTTAAGACCATAGCCCAAAAAAACCCAAAAACAGAACTGAAAGTGTCAAAAAAGGACTCAGTAGTGAGTAGCCCCACCGTTGTTGTTGATCACTTCAAAAATTCGTTTAGGCATGCTTGATGCGAGTGTTTCCAGGAGGCTGGTGGGAACGTTGCTCCATGTGGTGAAGATGGCTTCACGAAGGGCATCCACGGTCTGGAACTGACGTCTGTTTTTGTAAACTTCCCTTGCCATTCATCCCCAAACGTTCTCAATGGGATTTAGATCAGGGGAACACGCAGGATGGTCCAAAAGAGCGACGTTATTCTCCTGGAAGAAGTCCTTCGTCAGGCGGGCGTTGTGAACTGCAGCGTTGTCCTGTTGAAAGACCCAGTCATTACCGCACAGACGAGGGCCCTCAGTCAAGAGGGATGCCCGCTGCAACATCTCCACATAGCCAGCTGCCGTTTGACGCCCCTGCACAACCTGAAGCTCCATTGTTCCATTGAAGGAAAAAGCACCCCAGATCATGATGGAGCCTCCTCCACTGTGCCGCGTAGAAAACATCTCCAGTGGGATCTCCTTGTCATGCCAGTAACGTTGGAAGCCATCAGGACCGTCCAGGTTAAATTTTTTTCTCGTCAGAGAATAAAACTTTCTTCCACCTTTCAATGTCCCATGTTTGGTGCTCCCTTGCAAAGTCCAAACGGGCAAGTTTGTGGCGTGGGAGGAGACGTGGCCTTTGAAGACGTTTTTTGTTCTTTAAGCCCTTCTCTCGCAGATGCCGTCTTGTGGTTATTGGGCTGCAGTCAGCATCAGTAACGGCCTTAATTTGGG
>OOFE01028078.1:0-12309 GCA_900323365.1 Monocentris japonica
GTAAAAGGGGAAGCAGGGAAAAAACTGGGTTAAGATAGTGGAGCGAGGTCTCTGGAGTAGAGTAATAAGAAGATAAACTTCGAATAAACTTCGATAAAGTGAGATTCATTCATGTAACACAACTACATCAGAAAATTCACAAAGGCATTTGGTAACTTTTCATGCATCCCCACCCAGTTGATCTGTATCACATGAAGATGGACACATTTGAGGCCATTTTTCTCTTAACTGGTGTGCAAACTATGACTTTGCGTTGTTGACATCCTATGTATTCAACATAGATGTAGCTTGGCCAATATATTGATGCCTGACTGATTTTATATTTGAGTCCAGTAGTGATGTTTAGTCCTACTGTGACATTTTTCCACTCACATTAACCTGGGAAATGTACACATTAACCAGATTTGCCTTGGAGAATGTGTACATTTGCCAACTCGGTGGGAAATGTCCTACCTGTAGCTGTTAAATACAGCCTACGGAACCAGTGGACTAAAGTACACCAGATTAAAGCCACGTCATACATTGCATCTCTTCCTCTTCCTCATAACACTTAGCCATAAACTAAAGTACACTAAATTACATTACTTTTATTTATACCCATATTGGTAGAACCAGAAATTAGGAATAGCTTAGAAAGTAAGTAATTTCAAAAGATGTACATAACGAAACAAAATACAAACATTATGAATGCCATTTACTGTTAGACTAGGGTTTGCTAAATAGATTGTGGGATACATGTGAAGTAATTAGCCTATCTGACTGATTAACTTTAAGCTAGCTTAAAAGCTAATGCTAGCTAGCTTGCTAGCTAGCAGACTACTCATGCAGACTACTTTCCCGCTGAAAGCCATTGTAAAATACCCAATAAACTCACACCTTTGACTGCATTGATGTTAAATTAAATATTAATGATATAATATAACATATAAACACAGACCACAGTGATTTTAAAGATTAATGCAGTTATTTTAAATATATACTTACCATTTCCGTGTCTCTTAGCAAGCACATTTGTTAGCTACATTAACTATCTTGCGAGGCAGATTTTTTTTTTATTATTTATTTAAAAAAAAGGATTTGTTTAATATTTGCATTCTTTTTTATTACAATGGTGTATTGGCGCTGTTTTACAAAAGCAATAACTCACTTAACAACTCCTCTTAGCTGTGGTAAAGTCACTGTAAATCACAACCTTGAGTGGCTTTTTGTTTAAATATAATGCACCATGACAGGGACTAGGACAGTTTACCAAAAGTGGAGCCAGGAGGGTTTTGCTATGCAGAGTTTCAACTTGGGTGGGGAGGAGGCGGTCAGCTGGAGAAGAATGATTTACTCCCAAATCACTGTTTTATCTCAAGGAAGGGACCCCTTGTATGAAAAAATAAACAAACCCTAAAGCCATTGCAAGTTATTAAGCATTTTGTGTGTGTGTGTGTGTGTGTGTGTGTGGGAGCGTATGGGATAGTGTGTGATAGACACCATGTGTGGGTGTGTGTTTGTGCAGAGCTGCTGGTGTATGTCTGTTTTACTGTCAGCAAGCTAGCATAAACTCTGTCCTGTGTGAAGGCTGAACAGAGCAGCAGCATCATGGGAACCAGCAGTCTACCTCGCACACACACGAATACACACACACACATACCGACACACAGCCATTCACAGATGCACAATCTCGGACACAAAAACTCTCTATTGGGTGTGTGAAAATTCTTGTATCACTGGGATCAGCAGTAACACCATATATTTTTTCTAGCGTCACTTGTTTTCCCAGTACACACTAGTAGTCAGGCTGGCTGAATGGTTTAAGTGAGCGTTCACACTGCGGGCAACGTGATCAAGATGTCACTGGAAGTCCATTCATTTCCTACAGAGCTGAGCAACCAGGGAAACTGCAAGCTTGTGGGCTGAGAAAAGATGTCCGCGATTGAACTTTACTAGCCTGAGTACAGGGTTCCCACAAGGTGCTTGAAGTGCTTGAATTCTGAGGGGAAGAAATCAAGCACTGGAATACCTTGAAAATAGCCCCTTTTTTAACAAAGTGCTTAAAAAGTCCTTGAAATTCAAATGAACCACATAACGCTGTCTTATAAAGTTTTGTTCATCAAGTCATTATAATTAAATTGCTCAGAATCAGAAATTGATCAGCTTTTTCTTTTTTCTTTTAATTCTGACGCGTCATCGTCTCGCACCACTCCGCGGCGCTCTCCCTCTCAATTCTTCCTCGCCTTGATGAGCCCGTTACCGAAAACTAAATATGCCAGGGAAGTGTAAATTTAATCTAGCATGGCTAGAAATTGATCTTTATAGCGATTGGCTTTTGCCAAACAACACTAACCCTCATGCAAGATGTAAAAAGTGTTCTAAAGAGTTTAACCTATTGAGTATGGGTGAGTCGGCCCTGAAGAGCCACATGAAGTCAGCAAAACACCAGACAGTCCTCAGCCGTGCTACAGCCTCTGCCTCAGTCCCAGACTTCTTCGGGCCTCAACCGATACGAAATGAACAGGTAATTTATTATCTAACGTTAGAGGGGATGATCTGATGATTGATTGATGAACATGGATAGTAGGGTGTCGGCCAGCTAGCTAACATAAGTAAGCTAGCTACTAGGACTCGTGATGTTGCGTACATTCTTGTAAGCGGGGGGGTGAACAATGCTGGTATGATGGATTTTTTTTAACATTGTCTGTCTATGCACTTTGTCTTCGTGCTTTGTCTGAATGTTATTAATAGAGCTGGCTGGTATAAGGAAGCAGTGGCTCGCTAACGTAGTACTCGCTACTACATTAACGTACTATTAAATTACTAAAATGACTGTCTCATTTTACAAGCACTTCTCTTGGAACTATTTTGTCCTAACAAAGTAAAGCAGCGTTGACAGAACTACAGCTAATAATCACTGTACAGTGACAGTGTGACTGTGAGGGAGACTGCCCTGCCATGTGTGTCACGATGACAGCTTGACAAGCGCTCGTTGTGGGGTGTTTTGAGCCCTCAGCGTTGTCTGTCAGATGATATTTGTGATGATCTTTGGATAGTGTGCACAGAGCAAGGCCCATCTGTGATAGTCAGCATTTCACTCCCGCCCGCCTCCGACAGTTTTGCTCCCGTCTCATCCCGCTCCTGTGAATCTCTCTATTTTGAGCTTGTATCACACAGTTTTGTGTTGGATGGCAGAACAGACGCCCAGTGACCAGTCTGGCAGGGTTGCCACCCGTCCCGTATAATACGGGATCGTCCCGTATTGAAAAATAAAATGCACTGTCCCTTACTGAATCAATATGGGACGCAATTTGTCCCGTATTTTCGTGCACACCCTACTCCAATGCATACACTACGTTTTCACATGCTTGGAATGACATGAGAAATCATGAAACCAAAAGAGTTTCACGAGTTCAAATTGGTGAATTGAATATGTACATGACTAGTTTTAAGAGAGACCGACATTGATCACATTATTTATTTATGTTTAATAATAATTCATATTTGAAAATGAATTATTTGCTTTGAGTGAAGTCCTTGAAAATGAAAAAATAGCGCTTGAAAAAGTACTTGAAAGTCCTTGAATTTCATTTTGTAATGCCTGTATGAACACTGTATGAGTATCATAAAGCTTCCGATTGCTCATTTTTCAAACGCTGTCAAAATTAGCAATAACAGACATAATCGTGGTTGATTCCAGCCATTCAAAGCTTCCCAGTTCTCAACAACGTTTATTTGAAAGACTGCAGGAATAAACGTCTCAAAAACAATGCCTGAAGAACAGTTGCATCCGTCGCCGGGGTCGATGGTAAGCTCTGAAGAATGTTTTTTTCTGTTTTGGATTAATGCTACATAATTAGCGCTAGCTAGCTAGCTATGTTAACTCATCAAAATGATGTAACATTATGAAAGCCAATACCAAAGCAGCGAAAAATACATGAATTGCCTTTGTAGCTGCAGACACTGCATAGATGCAATCGGAAGCCTCTGGCCCCGCCCACAATCGGTCAGAACAGGGAGACCCACCAACCAAGTTACTCGCAGTGTGAACGCACAGTTAGGCACCAGGGTTTCAGGCCTCTGAATGGAGGCAAGGGTTCAAATCCCATTGCTATGATCCCAGACTTTTCAGACACCCTGTATGTCTCTCAGCCCCCACCCCCACCCCCCGAACCTCACCCAGTCCAGTCCAGTCCAGACCAGATCCAGTGTCAAGATCAACAGTCTGTGACTTGGCTTTTCACAGGAAGCAGGGGGTCAGAGGTTATCCTTCTGTACTGCAGGAGACGATGCACAGACCTCCCTAAACACAGGCCGAGGCGGAGAGCTGCTGCTTATCACATACACATAGAAACACTCACACTCTTGTATACAGACACACATTCACGCTAGCGTTTGACCGATACGGGTCTTTGAAGACTGTAAGACTATATTTGTCATTATTATATTTAAAGTAGTTTAACATACAACATATAAAGGACACAACAAAAAAACACCAACCAGGTCTACCCTAAAAGAGAAAGAAAAGGAAAAACGCACCTCACTTTTTTTCCCACAGATGTAATGCAGCTTTAAGCCTCTACAAGTATTCAGTGTTTCCCCCAGGAGTTTATTCTCATCAGGGTGGAAAAGCCTCTGAAACAACATTTAGACCATCATGGGACACTAAAACTCTCCATTGAAACCCAGGATAATAATTATACTTGTGCGGTATCAGTTCAATTCAGGACTTAGACACTTACCATAGACAACCAGTATCTATGGTAAGTGTCCATCCTGAACCATCTCATAATGTTAATAAAAGTCCAATATTGGATCCATTTCAGCAGAAAATAACACATTGGTTCAAGCCTAATTCATGCTGACGTCCATCCCCCACACAGTGTGGTGTCTGTGTGACCCGAGGATCCCTCTGCTGTGGGTTAGTGGGTCAGCTATGCGGTTACGCTGAAGGCCCTGGGATGATGGTGACCTGGCTCCAAAATCTCTCTCTCGATGGCTCACGCTTGTTAGGAGCGCTTCCCCTGTCCTGTTTGTTATTGCTATTGTTTTTTCCCCTAATGCTGTAGCTCAATGGAGCGCCCCCGCAGTGCATCTCAGGCCAGAGCTGTCATCATCCCCCGGCTTGCCAGTATATATACTGCGCTCTCTCAGATGCAGTACACACAAACACATACTGGCTCTTGCCCTCGCCTTCTCTCTCCCCAGTGAGCCTTAAATCTCGCTCAAATCTCATTCTCTTTTCTACCTATTATATATCGCATGCATAAGTGTTATTTACACGTGCACACCACACATGAACAGAAACACATGCACAGGCAGGAAAAAGGGAAGGACGAAGAAATAGTGAGAGAGCGAAATTCCCATATCCAGAGGCTGGTTCCCAGCAGCAGCCCCATATTCCAGAATTCGTTTCCAGGCTCTTTTTCCGGGAGCCTTATGAAAACAAGAAGGGGGGGGGGAATGCAAAAAATCTGCAGCGTTCATACCAAAGACAATAATCTAGCAGGTATGAGGAGGGTGGGGTGACTGGAAAAAAACACACAAAAAACGATGGAGACCATCCACGGAGGAGGAATCCGCAGTATGCGTGCTCTTTAAAGCGGGTGTTGGGTGCCATAACTTCTCCGGCACATTGTCTCCCCTGTCTGAGAGCAGGAGGAGGGTGTGGGTGGGGGGGAGTCAGGGGTGTATGTGAGAGGAAATGGTTGGCGTGTGGGCGGGGCAGGGTGCTTGCGGTGGTAAAGCGTTCCTTTTCATGGGGAGCCAGAAGACACCAGCACAGACAAAGAAAAACAAAGAACACAGGGAAGCGCGGTAGTCACGGCACAGACAACAAACCCCTGCGGGACGTCCTGCGCTGCCACTGAACTTATATTACACACACACACACTCTCTAATCACTGCCTCTTGTCTCTCTCTTACACATACACACAAAGCGGGAGAGATTATTTATTTGACAAATGCGTTCACATCGCTATTTCTTGCACAATCGATACAAAACATTTCCACCGTAACAATTTTTTTAGGAAATGGCATCCAAATGTTGCCGTTCCCATTCAGCTTTTCTAAATTGCTACGTCATAATTCTGAAAAGATTTGGACGGAAACCCAGTTAGTGAAGCCGCACAAAACTAGCAACCTCTTGTCTGACCACTCAGTAGCTCACATTCGGACTCACATTCCCTCAGCAGAAGATTGGATGTGCGATGGCCTCTTTCATCCAAAGTGCCTTAAAATGCCATGGGTGTATACATTTTTAGTACGGGTGGGAATCAAATCCCTTACTGTCAACCCCATAATTATATTTAACCCCTTAAATTAATGGCTTTGCCTTTCTAGTGTTAATGGATGAATTAATATCACAAAATAATTAGGTATCACATCCATTTTTTAATGGAGGTTCCACCAGAAAACGATTTCACGTAGGACAAGCCTCAATTCAGGTCCATGTCACTAAATAATTCCATATCGCCGCTGTCTTGTGATATCCTTGTTTTTCCTCGATGCATTTCTGAGTTTATCCAATGAGATTTGTGTTGAATTTGAAGTTAAAACATGGACATCACCACGACAGGAGTTACGTGTTTTCCATATGACGGTAGCAATATTCTTCAACAGTACCCACTGGCTGTGGTCTGCCTAAGAAAAGGCCTCCAAGGGTCAAAGGAGCACAACAATACATACTCACCGCACCCTAAAAAAAGCTCATAAAGGCAGTTATATTAACAAGAGTTTCCTGTCTCGAGCACAAAAGTTTCCCTCGCCGAGCCACAAGGGTTTCCTGGCCCATAGCCTTTCCTCCACTCCGGCTTTGTTTATCGGACGAAAGAGAGACCAAAGAAAGAGAGGAAGGGAGGAGGAAGACAGGGTCTAGGAGAGATAGAGCGAGAGAGAGAAAAGCAAGAGAACAAATGATGAGGAGGGATGTAAATGAGAGTGAAGTAAACCACAGAAAGCGATGCGGTCCAGGAACAACAGGGCAGAAATAGGTCAAATCGTTTAGATTTGTATACATGCAGCAAAAATGTTTTTGTTGTTTTTAAGAGTTGGAGCCGTTGCAAAAAAAATGGTTCCGTGGCCATTTTTGTTTGTTTCTGCCATTACCAGACAGAAAGGATGTCTGGGGCACAGCAGGCGCTTAAAGGAATCACTGGAAAGCACAACTCTCTGAGACTGAAGAACAGCAGCAAATTTGACAGCTCTCAAGTATACGAAACGTTAGGGAATAATATCTTCCCACTTGAACGTTAAAAGTCTGCCGAGGGGAACCACATTTCTTGGATTTCTCTGTTTGATTGCCATAGATAATAAAATGTCAATGTACTCGGTTTTCTTAAAACTGCAATTTAACTGCAATCGTCTGAACAGTTTATGATGTTTTCTTTACCAGTTTACTTCACTACTTTATTCCTTGGCGATAGGTGTAACAATCCTACGACTGTCCGCCACGGCCGATCATCCAACCAGACTGCTAAATCAGTTTGCTGATTTTCGGCCTTTTATCAAAAATCGGGAATCTGTAGTGGTCCACCTCCAATATGATGGAGGTTCCTCCCTGGCCACGGCTAGTGAATATGTTTTAATTATTATTATGTTTATATCAGATGACCAGTGTGGGAGGATTTTCCTCAACAGCTTCAGGGGTGTCAGTCTGTAAAGCCTGCCATGAAACCTGCCTCACCCTGCCTTAAGGAGCTGCTAACCCACCGAAAACTATTTCATTAGTATGGGTTTCAATGGAGAGTTTTAATGTCACATGATGGTGTGAATGGTTTCAGAGGCTTTTCCCCCCTGTCAAGAATACAATTCTGGGGCAAACTCTCAATACTTGGTTTTGTTCAGGAATGAAAAAGGTCAAACTTAGATTTTGGATACCGGTGCAAAACATCGGCTATTGGCAGCTTCAATCTAAAAATATTGGTATTCAAAAAACTCTTTTGTCACTTGAACCCTAGTGGACGGACAGACTGCCAGGCTGATTGCAGACCCGGCAGAGAAACCGCAAAAAGACAAGAGGAAGCGACACAAGAAAAATGCATCTCTCCAGAAAGAGGATCCAGCAGTGTAGCGTGTGAAGCATATCTCATCCCATATCTGAAATAGCAACCGGCGCTGGACGTGCAGACACCTGCTTCCATGTGAACCCAACACCACCTCCCCTTGTCTCCGGGCCCACGGGCGTCACCTAATCCACCCCCTACGCGCTGGATTGTGCACTGTAGGGGCAAAGTGTTCGGCAGACACGCCAGTTTGTGCTACTTCATGAAAGGAAAACACTATCGCTATCGTCTAATTACTTGTTCATGTAATGCAAACGCAGGAGCGAGTGTAATCTGACAATAATACCAAGTGTGGTGGCGTGGGTCGGTTGTCAGAGAGCTGGCGGGTTCAACAGCCAACCCAGACGAGCGCGACAGTTTCATATGATAATGTTGTAGGAGAAGTTCCTGTTAAAGCAGCTTTTGGAAACTGTTTTGAACCAATACCAAAAACATAAAAAATGCAAACTGCAAGGTAGGCAAACTTGCAAGATAGTTTTGTACCGCTATTTTGTGCATGTACAACAGCATGCTACTTACACGCAAACGTCTTGTCTGGCCTGGTGATCGATTTGGACATCGGTCGGCCTCGGTTTATCTCGTTTAATACCGTCAGAGAAAGAGGCTGGTCTGGGCTGGTCGTCGCCAAAACACGTCACTACGGGTGTGAATTTTGGGTAATCTGGGAACAGGCCATCTATTCAGCGTCAAAATGTTTGCTGAGAGATTTTTACGTCAAGATGAAATCTCCAATGTATCGGTTTGTATTGCTTTAGACACTCTTCCTTGTAGGTATGTACTTAGGACCCACATAATATGATTCACAAGCAGTGACTGTGGAGCATGTTATAATGGTGTCCTAATCAAGACAAAAAGGGTTCTGGTGCTTGAGCGTGCAAGACAGCGATGAAAATGTAATGTCAAAGTCTGCTGGTATGTGCACTTTTTTGGGTGCAGGGATTCACGGACTAATAAATTCAGTAAAAAAGACTTTGCCTTGTGGCTGTTTAGTAGTGTGCAGGTTCCCTTTTTTTCCCCTCTTCCTTCCTTGGTGTCAGCGAGTACACGGATGTCAAAGCGATTGTGTTTGCAAAGGTGTGTTTGTGTGTGTGTTTGTGGGCGTGCTGGGATGGATATGTATTTGTGCATGTAAAGAGAGAAGGAAGGAAGAGTTGATCTGACAGCTGGGTAATGTTAACCACCTCATGTATAAAGCTCTGATTATGGAGGGCAAAGAATTCACCCTCTCTCTTTCTCAACTTAAAGTGCTAATCTGTGAGATCTGATTTTTTTTTTTTCAACTCCAGTCTCCATCTTTAGTGCTCAGTGCTCATCGCTGTGGTGTTTCTGCAGAGGTCACCTGTCATTCAAGCAGTGTGTGCGGTGGCTATCGCTGCTCATGCTAACTACCCAGTTCTTCTTCTATTTATTCCAGACGAACCTGGAAACGTAAATCGCATCACTTCCTGTGTGCCACATTTCAGCTACAAAGGCTTAAAAAAACAGCAAATGACAAAGCAGTGTAATTCTTCCAGTATTGGATCTCTGCTCTACTTAGCTAGCTTACTCCTCTGCATTGTTTCCGTCAATTCCAGGCCACCGTCACTAAAAGGGATGAGAGCGTGGGGGGCTGGGCCAGAGACTTGCGAATGAGGGAGTAAGTTCTGTCAAAGTCGTTGCAATTCCTTTCCTCGTAGTTATCTTCATGCTCACTGTTGTAATAGAGAGTATTTATATGGTTTATGTATATGAAAATATTGTGGATTATTACTTTAAGTCTCTTACAATACCTGTATCAACACTCTCATATCTCCCCGCTTCCTCACTCTCTCCCCTACAACCTGTCTCTCTTGAGCGCTGACTCTTAAAATACCTCCCCACCCACATTGCGCTCTCTCCAGAGAGGTAAACACGGACTGTACGCCGCCTGGACTGTCGCTTTGACAGCGTACCACTAATCTCACTTCGGTGGAAAGTATGATAACGCCATTCTGGGAACACCATGGGCTCCGAGAATGACCATCTAACATTGCAGCTTTTTATTAGAGGTGGAAGCTGTGTTGCCGGAGGGAGGGGAGGCATTCCCAGGCCGTTGGAACAGCATTAGATGAATCACAGAGCAGAGGAACACTTGTTGGATATTTAGTTCTAATAAGGCCATATATGAACCACATGGAGCAGGCATCAGTGGCATGCAGTGTGGAATGTAATCCAGAAAGAGGGGGACATGGGCAGAGGTGGAGGGAGAGGAGAAACAGAGGTCAGGAGGAGGAAGGCGATGAGGTCTTGGTGGGAATGATAAAGTTACTACAGGATATAATGAAGTTACAATGCACTTTGCATTTAAATGGCAAACAGTGACATCCCTCAGCCCCCCCCCCTTAACCCCAGCAAGCACCCTTGCAGTAAAGTTCCAACATCTCCACTGCTCTCCACTCTCTCTAGCTCTACATTACAGTACAGGCTCCTAGTTCACCAAGGCTGAGGTCAATGGAATGAGGGAATGGAAAAACTGACTTGTCGTTTTCTTCCTCTCTCATTCTTTCTTTCATTTCAACTATGATGAATTTAACATGTTGCAGATCATGAAATCCAACCGAACATGAAAAGCCTGCCCGCCATAGTTTCCAGGTTTGTTAACACAGTTGAGTAGCTTTCCCAAATCGTTTGAAATGCGTCCATCTGCGATAAGTGTGGCCACACTTCCTTCTGCAATCTGATGACCGTGGCCGGTCCGCCACGCTCCTGCAGTTTCCATTTCCTCTGAGCGTCGGCCTACATTCCCACCGATAATGAAAAGAAAACTTCCAGCCTGGATTGGCAAGGCAGTTTCCCACACTGCAATGATTGCATCCATTCATTCTCTGTTATGGCGAATCGAAACGCCACTTTCATGCAACATGTGAGCATGTCAAGTGTGTATGGCACGCTGGCTCGGTTTGTCATCATTAATAGGTTCCATCTCAGTGCTCTGTCCTTTTCTAGTGGTTGAGCCCACTAGGGTTCGGCCAATATGGCTTTGTGAATGCCGATAGCAATTTGATATTTATGGACTGAAGCTGCTGATAGCCAATATTTTGTGCTGGTTTTCAATCAACCTCTGACACCGACTGGCAGATATCTAATCATATCAAATATTGGCAATATATTGATCTAACCCTTCTTCATATGTCTCAGTCACCGCCTCTGTTAGGGTGGTCATGTTAACTTGCCTCTTAAAGTTGGGGATTATCAATGTCTTCAATCTTTTCCAATAACCCTCTAATGCATTCTGGGTTGCGTGGCACGTCCCTGCACGATTCTCTCATTCCCATTCGGCTGGTTGGTTCGACTTCCCTGAGCTCAGGTGTGTCCCCGCTTGCATGCCAACCCAACCGCCCGAGGGTGTCCCCCCCCCTCCCCCAGCAGTCACCCATGGGTGTCCTTGTCTCTCCTCACATAGCCTGTCTTGGCATCTCCGTTTGAACGCAACTCTGAGCTGACTGGACAGAAGGCAGCCGCAGGGCCTGTTGTCTATGTGATTGTCTGCCCAGCAGCTTTCATAGACGATTAGTGTAAAACCCTTCATTACACAGAAAGGGATTAGGTTGCCCTCGGGGGGGTTGGAAGCTGTGTTTTGTATTTGTGACCAGAGGCATGATGGGATGAGACACATGGGAGGGTGCCAAGATGTTCTGAGGTGAGGGTGCAGAGGAGAAGAAGTGGGTGGGGTGGGAGGAGAATGAGGAGTAAGAGTAGCAGGAGGAGGTAGTGGAAGAGAGGGAGGTGGAGGACGAGGAGGTGGAAGAGTTGGAGGAGGAGATGAAGAATGGTGGTGGAGGAAGAGAATGAGGAAAGGAGGAGGAGGTGGAGCAGGAAGAGGAGGCGGAAGAGGAGGAGTAGAAGTGGTAGAAGGTGAAGGAGGAAGAGGGGGAGGTGGAGGAGAAGAAGGAGAAGAGGGAGGTGGAGAATGAGGAAGGGTGGGAACGAGGTACACCGTTTCTGACACTTGCGTAGACCACCTTAGGAATCTTGCGGTCGGTGAAGGAAAAAAAATGGATGCGATCACCGTGATGAGGTTGATGATGAGCTGAGGGTTTTGCAACAGGACATGCGTGTTTAAAAAGATGCCGCTTTTATTTGGAAGGGTGGAGTGAAAAGAGATATGCGGACCTCATGCCGCGACTTGATCCTGGCCTTATCTGATGCTGGAGTGAGATCATCTGAGCTGTTCTACATCTGTTTGACATCCAGCTGAGCCGTCACAAGGTGTACTTGCAACGAAGTCGAACTTGCCCGAAATAGAAAT
>OOFE01028079.1:7501-21508 GCA_900323365.1 Monocentris japonica
GGGGGGGGGGGGGGACAGACAACACAGCGACAGTCTGTCAACTAAAGCACATTGACCACAGAGTCAGGCATAAAAGTCTGTGAATGATAAGTGTTGAAGGAGAGAGATACAGTCAACTGGAGAGGCAGTCAGCCAGAGAGACAGTGACAGTCTGTTGGCCTGTGAAGACACTTAACTGTTTGCATGTCTTTTACAAAGGAGAGAGTGCAAGCTGCAACAAAACAGGCTTTGAAAGGTGCAGTCCGGAGTTCATTTGACCATCTAAGTCTTAGGTGTACTCCTATGTATTCTTTAAAAGTTTGATGTGTAAATAAACTTCCTTAAAAAAGGAAAAATCCTCTGCTGCACAGGAAGTGATGTGTGTTCAGGTTTGGAATAGCATGAGCAGCGATAGCCACCATGGCTGAAGAGACAAAGAAAAGAGCGCCACCTACAGAAACGTAAACTTGCCAAGCCTTGCCAAGAAATCAACTGAAGTCTACTGTATTGTCAATTGTTACCGGGTGTGAGTACAGGGTATAGCACAGGGAACCAGCTCAGTCCATACCATATATGAGCAAGGATATTCTGAGGAAGCCCAGAGTGCATGAAGATATCCTTGACTTCCTGTCCGCTCACAAAGCCGTCCAGATCAGCATCCGTCTTCAGAAAGATGTCGTCATAGCGACCACGGTCCGACACCGGGACCACCCAGTTCAATGAATGCTGAGAGAGAGAGAGAGCAAGAGAGAGAGCGAGAGAAAGAGAGAGAGACAACACACCATTATTTTTTCTAATTCAGAACCAATTCTGCAAAACCTGATACTGATATGTGTAACCCTTGTTGTTTTACAAAAAGGGGCAGATTTTTGTTTTTCGCTTTTATAGAGAAATATACTCCAAATCGATTGCATTCTAGTGATCATTTCACTCTGGCATAGAGAAATACGGAGGCCCCACTTGACCAGACCAGCACCAGCAAATCATATGGCAGATGTGTGGGTGAATTTCAAATTCCAAAACAAAAAGGAGCAACATCATCTGTACGCTTTGCCATAGGGTATTAATATACAGTGGTAACACACACAGACTAAATCTGATGGAACTGAACCAGTTTACTTGTGTGTTACATGTTATTTCAGGGCACTATGCACAGAGCTCTGCACTGCTTACTTGCCTAATAAAAGAGTAAAAGAGACAGTTTTTGGGCCCATTTTGTCCACTAAACCATATCAATAATGCACAATCATGCACCATAATACTTCAAAGATACACTAGATAGTTTGTAGCCATTCATTACATATTGTAGTTAGTGAGGCCCTTGACAATACCCAGTGTGTGTTTACCTGTCCAGACTTGAGTGTGTGTTTGGGTGACAGGCTGCCGGTGCTGTTGAGCGAGTTCATGCTGCCGTGGGAGGGCGTAGAGCGCAGCGAATCTTTAGGTGGCGGAGGGCTGGCAGGCAGGCCGGGCACCGAACCCGGCACCGAACCCAGACTCTTCTTCCTCTTAGATGGAGGGATGAGGGAGGAGGGGAGGAGCGCAGGAACCGGCTCCTTCTCCAGGGCCCGGTACACCAGGTGCATGGCCTGGGAGAGGAGATCCCAGTATGAACAAATGTTTACTGGGCGCTTAAAATAGGTATGCATACATCCTGCATTTGGTTGCAAATATAACACACAAATAATGATGAATGAGTGAAGAAATAAATGAAGGCTAAACATCTGCAAAAATAAGTTCCCCTTCTGCAACCCACCATAAGCCACAAAAAGCTGAGATTCAGTTATTTTAGAAAAGCTACAGGTTTGAAGCATGACATAAGTGGAAAAAAGGAATGTAAATGTTCAAGAAATAATTTATTTTTTAAATCATGAATAACTTTTATTTTTCCATGTTGCAATATAGTTCTTGAACAGTAGTTAATCTAAGTGGTCACTAAGAAACAGAAACACCAGTATAACTGGTGATTTTTGGTAAGGGCATTAATGTTATCGGTTCATTTTTACAACAGCTTCAAACGTGATTCAAACAATCAGAATTGAGGACTGAAACTCTCCATATATAAAATGTTATTACAGCATGCTAGCATCCTAACCTGACAAGTCAGCCCAATGGAACAAGTCCATGTGCTTATGTGGGCCTACGCGGTGTTGATATTCGGGCTATAGCGAAGCTAATGAGCAAAACTATGTACGACAACAGTGAATGGCACACTCACCACTGCAAACTCATCTTTGTCCAGATGTCCATCTTTATCTATGTCACTGAGGTCCCAGACCTACAGGCAGGAAACAAGCATGATGTTTCTAAGTGGATAAAATCGGGGCTTTCAGAATAGAATTCAGAATCCATCTAATATTAAGAGTACCATTCTAAAACACTATAAACCCACTGCATTCTTGCTACTTCATATTTATGTGGAAATACCGACATTGTGCAAAAAAATGTCTTTCTGTGCTTGGGTGATTCCTTCAAGTTAAGACTGATGTGTTTTACTGTCAGACCCTGGAACCAACAAACACATACAAACACTTTGAAGGACTGAACAAGAAATCAATACCTTCCCCAGGACGTCCAGAGGTAGCTTGGAGTTGATTAGGACTGGTTTGACCTTCTCTCCTGATAGCAGTCCGTTGACCGGGGCCAGGCTTTCAAAGATCCCATCAAATTTACTCTTCTCCTCAGGCTACAAAAGAATGCACACAAGTTATCTTAAAGCCCTAATCTGTAATCATAGCACTAGGCCTTCTGTTGAAACACTGTTGCTGGCTTTGTTTATCTTGATTGATTGATTGATTGATTGATTGGATTGAAGTCATTTTTCACAACTGACCTGAACGTGAGTTTTCCATGCATTTTGAGAGTGTAAAGGTTCGTTCTTACTCTTACTAAGCAACCTATTTGGTTTCAATGCATACTTTGTATTCTGTTCTGAAAATATATGTTGTGTATGCAGCGCTGTCTGGAAGGGGGTGGGGGGGGAGGCAAGTTTTGTCTTTGAGTTAGATGTAGATTCATCATTCATATTTTCGCCTACCGGGGATACTATTTTGCATAAATGTTACATAGTATAACTTGCTGAAGGAATGGAAAATATTTCTACCATGACAGTGTTATTCAACTGCATCTGTGTGTGTGTGTGTGTGTACTCACCCTGACAGCCCAGTGTGGTTCACTGGGAACAGAAGCTGTGCTGCTTAGAGACGGACTGCTGGTTTCCTTCTAAACACAAAGAGACAAATGTTGCTGTCAGAGGACTGTCATATCTTCGGTTCACTGGACTGAAGACTATCACATTGGCGAACTGAGCTGACTGATGTGGGATAACAAAATATGAGTTTTACATGTTTGTTGAAAAAGGCCACAAAAGGTTTGTTCTCAGTGGTAATGTGTGCAAAATGTCTGCAGGTTTGACGTGAATTGCAGGTCCATGTCAAACTCCTCCACGAATCATTGTGACTATAGCTTGAGTTTATATGGATAACTAATATGTGGAATTGGGCTTTAAGGATGAACTGTACTCACAAACTTGGGTGGGGGGATTGTGAGGTTGAGACTGGACAAACTGACTTCCTGTCCACTCTGAGCACAAGCCACCAGCCGCAGCGCTACGTAAAACCCCTGAGACAAACAACCAGAGTCAACGTTACCCACCATGCACCACACACACACCCCAATGGCTACATTTACATGCACGGAGTAACCCAGTTATTGGTCATACTCCAGTTTATGCAGACAGTGAAAACCAAAAGTGAAAGTGGGATGTTTCCATGCCACAGTAACCTGTTTAATATGGCAGTAAGGCAGGCATCTGAACCAGGTTTCTCATCATTGGAATTTCATGTATCGACCAGAAACTAGATTACAAGTTACTCGGTCTCGGTCAGTGCTCAGTGCAGACTCGGTCAAAGTTAAGAACAGAATTCTCTGTGCATGTAAACATAGCCAGTGTTTCATCGAGCCTCTGTAACAGCATTTAGACCAAGTGATACTCCACTCCATTGAAACCAGGTTGGATAACACTGAGACAAACCCAAAAAAACATGGGTGAAAGATTTATTTGTTTTCAAAACAGCATAACCTTGCGGCATAACCTTAAGACAATTTTGCTTTTCCTAATGATATATTTTCAGAACATCGAAAGGCATAGCACTGGGCGGGGGGTGATCTGCTCTCTACCTGTTTGTCTAGATATCCTTTGCCATCGGGGTCGGCCAAATCCCAGATCTGAAACACAGGACAAGCAAAAAGATTTTTATTTTTAATGACTATGGTATCATACATATTTGTGGCACTTCACTATGACTCATGGCAATTCAACTTACTAAGAAGAACTAAGGTTTCCCCTTCCTATTGAACTCTTAGGTGGGCCTCCAAATGGATTTTTTTTTGACCAACTATAAAGATCCCTTGCTTGCATTGGGACAGTATTTCCTCTTCCTTGATTACGCTCTTTGAATACGTTCCAATAACCTAATGTTCATTTCCAAAAATGGAATTGCATATAAAAGGCCCCTGCACTAGTGATGTCAACAGGTAAGCCTCTTCAGAAACCAAGGAAAATCCTGGAAGCTCAAAGTAATACATTAATAATAAAAATGAGTGCTCACAATTACATTAATAGAACAGAGACCAGAGCCAAGACAGGAAAGCATGCCGTCATCGCTTCCAGGCAATAAGACATCATAGATGGTCATCCTGTTGCTTTCCTGTCCAATTTGTGTGCATGCGTGTGAGTGTGTGTGTGTGAGAGAGGTCACATCATTGCCTTTGCTAATGGAGCTACAGAGCTTTAACCATTTCCTGTTGGTCAATATTTATTGTTTTACAGGGTCTTCGTCAACCCACGGACAGACAATGGCAGGACTCTTTAATCCATTGCTGTCAGGGAGATAATGTGCTAATAATGAGTTAAATTTCATGACTTTTCCGTGACGTTGAATATCAAAGTGGGAGTGCTTCCATGACCTAAATGTTTTATTCCTTCCTGGTTTGTTAATGTTGTTTTGCAGTTACAAAAGAGTAAACGTAGTGGTTTCCACTACAGTTGGGTTTGTTATGGAGAAAACAGCTGAAAACCGCCAACTAACAAATGTGTGTTGTAAAATATATTCCTGTAAAGTGACCCGTTTCTAAAATTCCTCGACATTCCCTAAGTCTGGAATACACCTCCAAAAACTTCCATGATATTCCAGAAATTCCATGACCTAAGGAAGTACTGTATTTGTCCAAAGAAATGACCAAGTGATTAATATAAATTCCCCAACAATTTAATAGGAAAGATTAGATCACTTGATCCTCTTATTGTGCTTTAGCTGGCGATTCTTCAACCATAGCACCTGTTTGACCAGCACAACGTGTTTTTGTGGAAACACTGCTGAACAAGTCACAAAAGGAGCATCGATCCAAAATGCAATGAAAGTGCATATGTCTCTCTGCAAAATGTGACCAAAAACTGGAGACACTTGTCACTGCTGGACACATCCTCAATGTTCTATTAGCGACACCGTGACTCATTGAGTGATCATGTGTTGCTTTGCTCCCCAGTGCAATCACAACCATAAAAACTAGCTTTTTTTCCTGTTATCTCTGCCTGTCACAAAACAAGAAATATGATTTTTTAAAGGTGGGGAGAGTTTTGTTACCACCAGTAACTGGGAAACTATAGTATACTGTCTTTAGCCCTATTCACACGGGACAAGTACTCATACCTCATCTAAATCAGGAATTACCCTCCAAATCTGCATTTCGAGAGAGACGTTCACACAGAATACTGAAATTCCCTCAAATCACCAGTGTACAAGGTGAGAAGATGAGAAGAAGAAATCCTGCACGTAAAATAAAGTTGACGCTGAAATTAGCTTGATCAATTTGATTTGCACAGGATTAGTATTATCAGTGAAGACCTCAAACTTCACCAAAATACACTAGGGAATTTCAATTTATACTTTACAAATTACAGGCATGGCAGAGTTCCATGGGATTCAAATCACCAACGATCTCCATAATACTCCATACAATACAATCTCCATAATAGGAATATGAGTACCATGTGAATAGGGTCTTTTGGCTGTAATGTAAGAAAAGGCTGAATGCTGTGAAATAGATGCACACAGCTCATGCTGGTATTTGTGAGGTACAGATAACTGTCTCTTTTTACACTTGTCAGCATTGGAAAGTCATCTATGTTTACCTTTTTCAAGCATGTCGACAACAGAAGATAGCAAAATATGTTGGCATTGACATAGCTCACTTGACAACAGACTAAATAGATGTTGCGATTCCGTCCACCGACAATCTTAAGACTCCACAGGAATCTATGTTTGGTTTAGACCAAATGCGATACGTACCTAACTGGCGCGTTTTACCTGCTTAGACCCACCTCTCTGTGTGTGTCGCTGGGCTACTATTTCTTTGGTAACCTTCAATCAAACAGTGTAACTTCAGCCAGTACCCACCTTTCCCAATGTGATGTCGGGGAGTCCAGACTTCTTTAAAAACAAGGCAGCTTCTGTCGGCCCTACTCTCCCTGTATTCCCAGGATCCACCTTGGAACACACACACATGCACAGACACGTCACAGTCCAAAGTACACCATGGCATCTTCACATCTTTTGTTTTCCCCTTCATACTGAGCTATCTTCAAAACAAGGTAGGGCAAATAATTTCATAAAACTGCTATATAAATCAAGTTTAGTATACTATTCTTAGAGTTTCTTGTACAGTTTATAAACAATATACTCTAGATTATCATCTTACCTGTCTGTAAAAGTTCTCATATACAGGGTTCCCACTTGACAGCTATTGAAGAGATAGGATGTTATTAGACCCACGCTACCAGTGCTGATAACCTGTCAAAAATACTAGCAACGTATTAAGAATTTTCCCAGGATGTTTCATCTCTTAGCTGCCAGACTAATCTTTAGCGCAGGCTAATAATACATTAGACACTTGTTGGTTATCTTTTAAGTTGTCTAATAGAACTGACAGACTTATCAGCCACAGCCCAATTTAACTAGCTGAAATTTCAAGCCCTAGTGTACTGAGTCAAATAATTAGGCTTGGATCTGGGCTCATTCCACTTGAACCTCTGATGCATTTCCATTGGGATTTCCATGGAAGGGCACATTAAGGGTAGTGCTTAGGATGAAAAATAAAAAAAAAAACACGCCACAAACCAACGCTTATAACGAGATTGTTGTATTAGTACCATGAAGGGCTATGCTGTCTAGGTTTGTCATGCTCCTTTAACTAAGGATATATTTATCAATTCAGTGACACGAGATAACAGTACATAAAGGTAACGTTACTTTACTGGCATCTCATATAAATGCTGTTGCGTTACAACCCCATCCTCAGCGGACATAACATATTCTGTATAGGCTCATAACTACTGATCAACCTTGGTTACCGTTAGCTAGCAATACAGTTATAACGTTACAGCTAGCTGAATATGACAAGCTGGCAAGCCAGCTCGGCCAGCTCACAACAGCATCATTCATCAAAGCTTAGCTCTGGTGAGGTGAGGTTAGCCTGCTATCTAGCCACGTTAGCCTCACAAGCGTTTATCTCCATCCTCATCACACTGCTTGTCAGGCTAGGCTAGCTAACGTTAGCTAGCTTAAGCACCTAACGTTATCCCAGTTTCTCATGCTTTGTCAAATTTAAGACCAGTCTGTGACTAACGCTATATACTGTGTCCATGATGCGCATTATCATGAAACTCGTAAATATTAAATTACTTCCATGTTACTTCGTAGGTAAATAGCTGACGTTAACCTATTGCAACAATTAACCAGGCAGCAGCTAAAGCTAACGAGCCCGCTACCTAACGGTAATGCAATAAGGCCTCCTCAGACCAGCTGACTGCCTTCTATAGAGCTGCATTTCACATCAAGCAGATATCTAGTTCGAGGTTAAATTAAAAAGCCATGTCGTGACTGACGCATAGTATGTCATGCTACGACTTCACCTTGCCTAAACTTGAAGTGTATGGTAGTAAAATGCTGCATCTTTACCTGGGTGAGAGATGTGAGAGCTGCCATCTTCCCTGTTGCTGCGGGAACGCACACACCCTCTCTCTCCAAGGCAACACTCCCCCTAGCGGACACATCCACGCGCCACACTCTGCTGCAGTCGTTTCCCGAGTGTGGACTGGAGGCGAATAGGAGGGGTCGCGCCCAAGTCCATGAAAAATCCGGCGATTTAGGTTGCCTTCCTTATCGGCATGCATAAAACCTCGTACAACATGAAATAAGACCTTTAACATCATTCATCATAACGTCATTAGGGTCAACTCTTCAATTTGGCATCATGCGAGACACCAAATAGCTCTTATTAGAATACAATTTCAACGTTTAGAATTGGTTCGCCTGGTATGCCCGCCACCTTCTTCCACCCAAGTACACTGGTGGGCGGTAGCAAACAATTCTAAAAGTCTACTACAAGGTTTATTTATTGAAATAAAGTGCTGCTTGGTGTATGCCGAATTTTGCATTGGCTCCTAGCAATTCCTAAAATGTTTAAAGTCATGATATGTATCGTTCGCCAAAAACGTTCCCTCAGTAGAAGAGAAGGAATTGGTGCTGGGGACCACCAGGGATCCTTGAGGGGGTTCCTTGGGGTCCCTAGCAAAATAGATAACTACTTATATTTCACTATAATTTCATTCCCTTGACGTTAGCATTGAAGCTAGGGGGTGTGTAAGGATAGCTGTTTTAAATGGTATAGATGGTTATCCACCTTTGTATTACGTTATACAGTATATAACCACAGCTTCTCAGATGGGGTTCCTTTGGTCAAAATCTTATCAAATGGGGGTCCCTGGTCCAATGTGGCTCTATTCGGGGCTCCTTGATATGATAAGGTTTGGGTCTAGTCTAGTCTTAACCTGCTGTAACATTGGGCTCCCCGGGGTAGTCTTTTCAGCCCCTAGAACTATTGAACATCCACACATTCTCCCAGGTCATATCAAATTCAAAACCCTGGTGCTGGTGTATTGGTGCAGCCGGAACAATGAACTGCACCCCCACAAGGCGTGGTCCATTCATACACTGCTGCATTATTTCAATGAATGATAAATCCCAAACTGAAGGAACAAATTCATTGTCAAAGGAAAAATAAAGTAAAAAAAAAAAAGGTCAGATCAAATTGTGACAATGAGGGATATTTTTAATTTGTAACAGTGCTATTAAAATCCATTGAAAAAGAAAGTCCTATTTAAATTGAATTAAAAAATAGGGAGACTCCTGGTAAATGGTAAAAAAGTATTGGCAGCAATGTGTCACCATTGACTCATACTCAGGAGTGATCAGTAGTCATTCAGTCTTAATATAATATTATATATTTAGATCCAGGTCCTTCAGAAACACGATGAACATCACTATGACTTAGTCCGCTTTGTAAAAGCCATTTATTTTACACAATGCTGAAACAAGAGTTTTTCACAACTATTCAGCAAAACTTCAAGTGGTGTATTTAAGGCTATAAGTCCTCTTCTTCTTTTTTATAAATCCAGAAAAGGAAACAAAACATCAACAAAAGTGGACAAAAAAAAAACAGATAATAAACTAAGATCAAAACAACGCCGCGTGAATTTTTTTTATCAGTCCTATCCCACTGCCATGCTATAAATAACCCTTTGAAACAAACTCATGCAACCAACAACCCCTTACAGCTAAAGAACAGCATTTTGTCACAATTAAGTGCCTCTTTTTCCCGCAAAGTATGTATAACCCATTTACAGTATCATACAGATTTTCCAGTCATCTCCAGTTGAAAAATAACAAAGGAAAGGAGAAAAAGCAAAGCACATGCTGAATGCTGCAAAATATTTTTTTCTTTTTGGCTTCTAGCACTTGGAATTCCCTTTAGTCCACTTTCAAAACAAATACTATGATTAATTGCCTATAATCCAAACGCTAATAAATATGATCATCAATCCTACGACACTCATCTATGCACAAATATAACATGTAAAATATCTCATAATAGATCAAACACTATGTTGTAAACTATTTGTAACTATTTGTAAAATGAAACTTGTTCAACTCTAACAACCCATAAGGCATGGAGGAGCAGTGGCTCAAACTCTTACAGCATTAAGATGCATAGATCATCTGGTATGAGACAAACTGAACTGAAAAAGTAACAGGTGGACTATTTTGGATTATTTTAGCTAAAGAAATGAAGAAACATAACCTTTGCAATATGGTACTTCATACTGAAATTCCTTTATATGAGAATTAACAGAACAAAAAATATTTTACCATACCATTTATCGTCTTATCAGAAATAACCTTCATAGTACACTGCCATTATACAACGAAGCAGATTTTCCTGACAGTCTTCCAATGGGCCTTGTAGCTGTGGATGTATTTTGACCACTCATTTACAACAGCTTAGGTGTATGTGGTTCCACGCATTAAAAGTCCTAAAAGTGACCTCTAGTCAATAAAAATATGTCTGAAAAATAAGCACATAAAATTCCACTTTTTTCCAAAAAAAATCTGATATATCGACTCATGTGTGCAACCACAAAACCACATTTGAATGCTGAATGAAAAGTCAAAGCACTACCGGAACCAGGCTTTTTGCTCTTTAGTCTCATTAGGTCCGTGATATTGTCTACGTTTGGGATTTCTTCTCTCCAAGGATAAAAGGAGTCAAAGAAAACAATAATAATGAAATGGTCAGACCTGAACTTTAATACGGCTCTGTATAAAAGCAATGCTAGCTTTCATTAAGGAAATAGTCAACAGTTTGCATCAAATTAGGGGGTAAATCCGACATGTAAGGGTGGCAAAAGGACATTTTTGTAGTTTTGTCATGCAGAAAACATGAATACATCGGGGGGTTTCCTTGCCTCTGTAGCGGCTTAAGAAGTACAGCTGTCAGAGAGTAGCTTTAACACAGAGATGGGGGCTCGAGGAAGCTGTAACATAAATATATCGTTGTCAAAGTTTTCTTTTAAGTGGTCTGGAAGTATAACACTTCCCATGGGCAGCCTAAGAGCTTAATATGTAGGAATAACCTTTAAATAAAAGCATGTTGGATTTGTAAGGTGATGCAAATTGTTGCATTTTTTCTAGAAAGAAAAAAAATGTCCTTGCATTACTTCTTAGTGTGATCGCTCGGCACAAGCAGCAGCAGTAATGATATAGCAGCAGTGAGGCACAGCTCAGTATGAGCTCCCTATGACGACCATCACAGCAGAATGGAGAGTAGGCAGCACAGCTAACTTTTAACGGCATGTAATCATCATTATCACCATCATCATCATCATTTTCCCAGTTGTTAAACCAAATACATCTCCTCTTCCTCCCTTGTCTTTTCTTTCCAGTGGACCTGGTGTAGCACTGTCATACGTTCTGTAGCCCTCTTTTGAGCGGCGAAGCAGCGGGCGACGACGCGTTCACTCATCGTCCCACGTTTGCTGCAGCAGGAAGTTTGCAGCGAGGTTCTCGTTCTTCTCGCAGGCAAAGTAAGCCTGGATGACCAGGCCCTCGGGGAAGCCCAGCGCTTTTAACTGGAACACAACACACGTTTAAGCAGGAAACAAACTTGCTACCAATACAGCTATGACTAAGACTAGTACTAGCAATGGTGTGCACGTGCACGCACACAAAAACACATGCACCGTTTAAATAAGGAATATTTGGGAGATTGTCCTGTTGGTCAACTTACTCGTTGAGTGATGAGAACATAGACACCAAAATCATCCATGTGTCCCCAGTAGATCATTGGTTACGGTGCTCCATGCTAACACTTAGCATTATCCAACACTAGCATTATCCAATGTAACAAGCCTGACTTTTAAGTAATAAAAAAAGTTGTCAGTAGTTTTTATTATATGGCCTGCAGATTCATACATTTAAAAAATGAAATATCATTAAGTCAATGTAGCAGGTTTTTTTTATGAGTGACCCCATATTCATCCGCAGAGATTTTTAGCTGTCTCCCATTGTCCACCACCTCCACTTCCTATGGAAACAGGGAAAGTACTCCTTGGCAGTTTGTTAATTGTATTAATTTTGTGGAAATTTTACAAATCTCTTACACAAACCTGCACCCCATATCATTTAAGATTGCTTCCCATTTAGAATTTAAAGCTGCTATAAGTTCTCATTTTCTCACTTTTGAAATGATGCTGGTGGCCTACTATCATATAGTGTATGATAAAGTGTTAGCATGGAGCACCAGACCCAATGATCTACCGGGGACACGCAGATGTTCTTTTGCCTACCTATGTTGAATGCACTTATTTTACGTCGCTTTGGATAAAAGCGTCTGCTAAATGCCTGTAATGTAATGTAATGCAATGTAATGGATGATTGTGGTGTCTATGTTGTCATAACAGGTAAACTGAGCAACGGGCCAATCTACCCAAAACCTTGTGTATTCCTTTAATGATTGGGGATGAGGTCTTGCTAGGGTTAGTAGTTCACAGTCATGAGATTTTGACACTCAATGAAATGGCTCTCAGTCAATCATATTGCCTGGCTGTAAGTAATTGTTCTATAATCTGTATTATAAAAATCCCCTGTCATCACTGTGTTGCAATGTCATTGGTGGTAATGTCCCTACCCTCTCAATGGCCTCCTTCTCCTGTGGGGTCACCTGGATGTAGTTGGTGTGTGGTGACCCCTGGGCCTCGGCTCCCTCCCCTCCAGCGTCTCCGCCACGTGGCTCGTTCAGCATCTGGACAAAGCGCTCCTGGTGCTGTGTGATTTGCTGCATAAATAAGGAGGCCCTAAGATGATTACATTTCTAAACGTACAACTCAGCCAGCTCACCGGTATGGATTATGGATTGATTTTAAGCTGGATAATGATCATTTCCTCGCTGTTTTGTGGTAGGGGCTAGGACTAAAGACAAGACAGTTTACTTGTTACATGAACCTACATTTTTGGGGAAAACTACCAATCGCAGTCAGTGAGAGGTATCTCTCTTTTTCTAGCCCAGCTTTTATCCATTTAGACATTATTAATGTATGGCCCCAGATGTGGGATGGGAGATTTGTGACACAACTGCAAAGCCTCCATGCAGACTTCCACAACCATTCCCAATTCTCAAAATATTCTCAAAACTCATATTTAGTTGTCACATACTATAAATACTTGTATCAAATATAAACTGCAATGGAAATACAAAGAAATTACGTTAACAAACTAAAATAAAATGGCAAATGGATAATTTTAGTTTTTGATTTGATCCATCCCAGTGTGGAGAGATCAGTATTTTTTTCTCATAGACTTCTCATAGACTTCTCAAGAGAAGTCAAAAAAGTAAATATTCCATCCAAACTGCCAACTTCCCCTAACTGGACCTAAATGAAAGGACCACAATGAAAACAAAAATAAAAACTAAATTATGTGTGAAAACCAAAACTAAACTAAAACAAACCCATTCTGAACACTAACTTAAAACCACGGGACTATGATATGACTATGATAAGCCCGCTGGCACGGTACCTGCAGCAGGTTTGGGTTGTCTCGGCCCAGCTGCTGCAGCAGGGCTGGTAGGAGAGCCGGGTTCTGCTGGATGATCTGTCTCATCTGCTGGAATTGAGGCTGGTTCCTCAGAAACTCCAGAGGGTTCGCTGTGGAAGCCGAACCTCCACCTGCAGAGGGAGGCTGGCTGGCAGGCACTGTCCCTGCTGGGGCTGGGTGGGGGGTGGGAAATATTCAGGGTTACTCTACTTGTCTACCTGTGACTGTCATTATGACTGTGTCCTATAATGGTGCTACATTGTTCATCTTTTCATTTGTCGCAGTATCTTCATCCGTTTCATTCCATCTGTCCAGCACAGTCAATCTCTCAAACACCAGAGATCAGATACTGGCAGAACTTGAACCTTGAAATGACGCATCTCACCACTTTGTTCCGTCATTTTCAAAATTACACTCATTGGTCCAAAGTGGATGCGACAATTACAGGTCAAAATGTACAATTTTAATAACCAGTCATATTGCCCCCACTGCTTGTGGTTGATGTTTGCAGTTAACAATTTCCAAATTCCACCAGCAT
>OOFE01028080.1:0-13203 GCA_900323365.1 Monocentris japonica
GTCCCGGACTGCCCAGGTTTGGTCCTGGACTGTCCGGGACCGGCAGTGGGTCTCCAGATCAGACTGTAGTAGACCGCCAGGATGACGGCAGCCAGAGACACGGACAGCACGTAGGCGACCACTGTGGCCAGTCTCACCCACTTCTTATTGGTCTTGGCCACCATTTTCGCCTTTTTGTCGCCCGTGTATGTGGCTGGTTTGCCCCTCTCCATGTTGGGGGAGAATCCCGTGGTCCTCCACGACGTCAGGAGGAGGCTGTGTGTCTCTCCAGCCGGCCGGGATGCCTCAGCCTCCCGCTGCCTCCATGAGATCAGCCGGTAAGTTGTGTCGCAGACGAGATCAGTAAATCCATCAGGCAGGTGCAGCCGTCTGTCTCACCAGCCGGAGTCACGCCGGTTTATTCAGCGGTGATGTGAGCCTCCTGGCAGTCTGAGCTGCGTCAAGGCAGACGGACTTAACCACGAACCGGAAGCCTTGTGAGTTGCCTTCAAATTAAAAGCGTAATGTAAAGCTACAAGATAAAACTATTTTACTTTAAAATACCAGTAAGTAAACAGGAACTATTTTACATTATCAGTCTGTGTGTTCATGCCTATATTTTCTATTTGCCTGAATTTGTCTTTTCAATGATTTTGTGCCGTTTAAGGGCGTATACCATTTGCTGGGGGCGTACCAAGTGGGCGTGGTCAGCGGAGAGCTTGTTGTGGCTTTAAGGTGCTGGTTACCTCAGCCTCAGGATGATGTTTCAAGGTAGACAGATCATCAAGATGACTGACAGGTGTTGGGGCGGGAACTTGACCAATAACAAATAACAATACACTTCCTGTCTCAAGGAGACGAGTTGCAGATTGGACATTTAATTATTAGGGTTTACAGAATGAAGAAATATATCAAAATACCACTATAATAAATATGATTAAATCATTTGAAAGCAATACACTGACTTGTGCACACAGGGTGGAAGGTGTTGGTGGAACGGCAGGTCAGCATCATCGTATCTGCGTGTTAAAATGGACATTTATGAGATGGAAGACTTCCAAGTTGTCTGGAATAGGTTTAGTATTTAAGGATTTCTTTTGGCAGTCCTGTACGTGTGGCATTTTTCATAGGCCTACATGGCAACGAATATATGCTGTGAAAAGGACATTTGCAAACAAACAACAGCTTTATTCCTCTTTAAATACATCTTTATTTTCACTTTTGTATTTTGTATAGTCTAAAAGAAATGTTTGTTTTTTTTAAACCGTGACGGCTTTTATTTTGATAGTTGTCAGTTCCCATCCACACCGGAAACACCAGCATGAACGCACAGCATGAAACGCCGGACTTCCGTAGCGGCTCCTTAAAGCCGCAGAGCTACAGAGCAGACTGGAGTGGAGATGATGGAGTCAAATACACAGTAGGATTACAACCAGTAGTATCAGGATCAGTATTAATACATGTACTGACACTAAAACACTTGAGTACCGCTAGAGGGCAGTGCTGGACACAATATCTATTGACAGACTGGGGAAGCATCAACTGGCAGATCAATGTAGAAGTTGTAAATAACATGTTGTATCCACTCATAACCAAGAATTGATATAATAATAATAATCCCTTTATTTATGTTGCATTGATTCTCTTGTATCTACATTGGTTTTCTGTCTGCAGAGAAACCCACCACTACAGCAGCAGTGGTGGGTTGGACTGAAACCACTGAGCATCCTTCAGGTTGTACAGTCATAAGAACAGACAGAAAGCAGAGCAGTGATTTTATTTCCTTTATTCACTCCTTCATGCACTTCTTCTTAATGTAACAGTCAGTTGCTTTGACTCACTTTAAAGGTCCCATATTATAGGAATTCAACTTTTACTCTATTTATTTTCATACATGATCAAAGATGTTTAATGAAGAGCTGGTGCTGTCGGCCAATCAGGATCCAGGATTGTGATGGCTTAGTCTTCACATTCTTTCAGTTTAACTTTTAACTAAACTACTTTTATTAATAAAACACCATGAAGAACTTTATTCTGTCCCGAGTCAGAGAACATTTGAAAGCTAAATTATGAACACTGAATAACATGGAACCTTTAATGGATAACTTCTCATCATGATATTGACTTGAATTTCCCTCCAGACTGGACACTTTGGTGGAATAGTTGAAGTCTTCAGATGAGCCATGGATCAGCCAGTTTACTTGCAGTTGTTTAGTCAATCCAGATCATTTGGCGTGTTCACCTCTAAATTACCACCAGTGTCTTTAGCTGTGACTGACCTCAGACCTGCATGCAGTCTTTAGATAACTCATGAGAGAACACAGAATGGTTCTCTGTCAGGAGGAGGCAGGCAGCTCAGAGGATTATCAATTTTGAAAGTTGAACTGCCATGAAACCAAAAGCAGGATGTTACTGTATTTCCTACACACCACCCTCTGCCCTCAGTTATCAATACACCTGCACCAACCATTTGTTACACTTTCAAAATAAAATGACCGACTGGTAGCATTCAGTCAATACTCATGCTTTACATCACAGTCAAGAATGCTTTCTGAACTATTACTATAATATCATCTAAAAGTCGAAACATATTCTCAGAACTTCTTAATTGAATTATTTATGTATGTTATTTTGTTGCCATGGTGATCCCTCCAAACGCTGAGGCAGTGGAACACCTGTCAATCAAAACAGATTCACAGAATGATGGACATATCAACCCAAAACGAGGAAGAGAGCTTCAGTAACAACTAAATTACCAACAAAGAAGATACAATTAAGCTTGTCATATTACTGCATAAATACTCAGTTTAGTAAACAAAACAGCACGTTTGTATAAATTTGACTGTTTTCTGTGATTCACAAACCTGTCACTGCTGTTGGGAAAAAGCATATCACTTAGTGTTTTTACTTAGTAGTTTAGTGTCCATGTTTTATGAACCTGTTGAACCCCATTGTATAATTTCAAAAATTCATCGGGGGCATCGGTGAGAAAATAAGCATTCCCTCCTTTTCTTTCTTCCTGAAAAACATATACATGGTTTGTACCTGACAGAAGCAATATGCCTGTGAGATATGATGATACTATACTGTTCTACAGTGCGAGAGTGATTATTTGGTGCTTATCAATACACCTGTGATGTTATTGCTTGGGCTCTCCTCACTCGTCCAGACTCTTCCTGGAGGATCCATCCCTGGTCTTTGCCCTCAGCTTGTTCACCTGAGACTCGGCGATGTCGGCCCTCTCCTCGGCCTCCTCTAACTCATGCTGCAGCTTGCGGAACTTGGCCATGTTGACGTTTGCTGCCTCCTCAGCTTCCTCAGCTGTGCGCTTATAGGACTTGACCTTCAGCTGCAGTTTATCTACCAGGTCCTGGAGCCGAGCCATGTTCTTGCGGTCTTCCTCAGTCTGGTAAGTGAGCTCCTTGATGCGCCGTTCGTACTTGCGCACCCCTTTGATGGACTCTGTTCCTCTCTTCTGCTCTGCCTCCAGCTCATTCTCCAGCTCCTTGATGCGTCCCTCCAGCTTCTGAAGCTGCTTTTTGCCACCCTTCATGGCTATCTGCTCGGCCTCATCCAGGCGGTGCTGCAAGTCTTTAATGGTCTGCTCCATGTTCTTCTTCATGCGCTCCAGATGGGCACTGGTGTCCTGCTCCTTCTTCAGCTCTTCAGCCATCATGGCTGCATCGGTGATGGCCTTCTTAGCTTTCTCCTCAGCATTGCGGTTCTCTTGTATGGCTTCCTCCATCTCACTCTGCATGTGGAGAAGGTCTGCCTCATGCTTCTTCTTCTGATTAATGAGGCTGGTGTTCTGGGAGTGCAGAAGCTGCATGCGCTCTGTTGCGTCAGTCAGCTCCTGTTCGGCCAACTTCCGACCTCGTTCTGTCTGCTCAAAAGCAGCTCTCACTTCCTCCAGCTCAGCCTGGATCAGATTGTGTCTGCGTTCCAGCAGAGCAATATTCTCTCTCAGGTCGTCGTTCCCATGCGACGCATCATCTAGCTGCAACTGAGCGTCTTTCAGGAATGCCTGAAGGCTCTTAAGCTGTTTCTGTGCATCGGCTGCCTGCCTGTTGGCTTGGCTGAGCTGTATTTCCATCTCATTGAGGTCACCTTCCATCTTCTTCTTAACTCTCAGGGCCTCGTTGCGGCTCCTGGTCTCAGATTCTAGAGAGGACTGGAGGGACTCAACCATTCGTTGGTAGTTTCTCTTGGCCTGCTCCATTTCCTCATCTTTTTCAGCCAGTTTCCGCTCCATGTCAGCCTTCACTTGGTTGAACTCCAGCTGGGCTCGGAGGATCTTGCTCTCTTCATGCTCCAGGGAACCCTCTGCCTCTTCCAGTGCTGACTGGAGTTCGGTTTTTTCTTGCTCCAGCTGCTTCCGAAGCTTCTCCAGTTCATGAGTGCTCTTGCCCCCCTCACCAAGTTGGTCTGTGAGGTCAGAGATCTCCTCTTGGAGGTTCTTGTTCTCTCTCTTTATGGTCTCAAGTTGATCCAAGGACTCCTCATAGGCGTTCTTCAGTTTGAAGAGCTCAGTGCTCAGAGACCGAGCCTCCTTCTGAGAGGCCTCCAGTTCACATTGTGACTCCTCATACTTTTGCTTCCACTCAGCCATGACTTTGTCAAAAGCTCTTTGCTTTTTGTCCAGGGATGCCGATGCTGCATTGGATCTGTCAAGGTCCAACATCAGGTCCTCAATCTCATTTTGGAGGCGGTGCTTGGTCTTCTCAAGGGAGGAACACTTCGCGTTCACAGCCTCAATGGCCTCCTCTGCTTCCTGCAGCCTCTGAACCAGCTTCTTCTTTGCATCTTCCAGTTCCTCTGTTCTCTGGATTCCATCAGTTTCATATTTTGTCCTCCATGTTGAGACCTCGGTGTTGGCTTTGGACAGTGCTCTCTGCAGTTCAGCCTTGGCCTCCTGCTCCTCTTCAAACTGCTCTCTGAGCAGATCACAGTCATGACGGGCAGATTGCACAGCGTGGGCAAGGGCATTCTTTGCCTTGACTTCCTCTTCCAGCTGTCTGCGTAGATCTTCCAACTGCTGGGTGTAAGAGCTCTTCCCTCTGGTCAGCTGTGATATCAGACACTCTTTCTCCTCCAGCTGACGTCCAAGCTCTCCGTTTTCAGTGAGCAACTTGGCCCTCTGGGTGGTGAAGTCATTGATGGTCCTTTGAGCCTCCTCGTATTTACTCTTGTACTCGTTCATGTTGTCTTCCATTGAACGGCATATCTTCTCAATGTTTGACTTGGCCTTTACCACACTCTCAATATTAGATGACAAGTCATCCAACTCCAACTTCAGTTCACTCTTTTCCTTCTCCAGCTTTTGCTTTACGCGCTGCAGGTTATCAATCTGTTCACCCAGTTCAGCCACGCTGTCAGCATGCTTCTTCCTCAGGGAGGCTGCAGTAGCCTCATGTTGGAGGGTGGACTCCTCCAGCTCCCTGCGCAGCTTCTGGAATTCAGAATCTCTCTTCTTATTGAGTTCCACCTGGGCAGATGTGGCACCACCAGCTTCCTCCAGGCGCTCACTAATGTCCTCCAGCTCACGAGAAAGATCAGATCGCTGCTTTTCTACTTTAGCCCGGGCTGCACGCTCAGCATCCAGCTCCTCCTCAAGCTCCTCAATTCTTGCCTGGTTTTCTTTCAGCTTCTTTTGGAGTTGAACTCCAGTCATCTGCTCATCTTCTATTCTTCCATTCATCTGGGTGACCTCAAAGTCTTTCTTCTTGAGTTTCTCCTCTAGTTGTTGTTTGTCGTTCTCTAAATCCATCAAACTCTCCTGGGTCAGTTTCAGGTCTCCCTCGAGTTTCCTCTTTGAGCGCTCAAGGTCCATCCTGACTTTCTTTTCTTGCTCCAAGGAGCCCTCCAGATCATCCACCTGTTGCTCCAGCTTAGCTTTGGCTTTGGTCAAGGTGTTGGCTTTGTCTTCTTCACTCTGAAGGTCATCCAGTGTCTGCTGATGAGCCTCCTGCAGTGCTTTCTTCTCTTTGGTTAACTTCATGATGTTCTCATCCTGGGAAGCCATCTCTTCAGTGAGATTTTTCACCTTGTTCTCTGTGGCATGTTTCTCTTTTTCAACCTTGGCCAATGTTAGCTCAAGGTCATCTATATCTTTCTTCAACTCAGAGCACTCATCTTCCAGCTTCCGTTTCTTAGCTGTGAGATCTGCATTCATCTCCTCTTCATCCTCCATTCTTTCTGTCATCTCTTTCAACTTGGCTTCGAGTTGAATCTTGCTCTTTATAAGTTGTTCACATCGTTCTTCAGCATCTGTTAATGTATCCTGCTCAGACTGAATTTGCAGAGTTAGGTCATTCTTCTCTTGGAGAAGAGTCACCATTTTCTCCTCTAGCTCTTTTCGTCTCGCTTCAGATTTCTCCAGGGCTTCCTTCAACTTGTTGAACTCGTCCTTCATGTTGGCCATCTCCTTCTCTGACTCAGCGCTCTTCAGCAGGGGCTTGATTTTGAAGAACAACTTCATCCAGGGCCAGTTCTTAACACCCAAGAAGGAGCGAAGGTTCCACTGGATAACCATTAGGGCATCTCTGCGTTCCACAAGCTTAGCAAACTCCGCCCTCATGAGGAGTGCCCTGGCATTAGCTTGGATTCTGGTGATGATGCGAGAGAGTTGCTCATCTCGCATCTCCTCTAATGTACCCAGCAAGCCTGCTTTGAAGAAGACCTTGGTGTGGCCAAACTTGTACTGTGTGTGGTCGATGTCCAGCGATCCCAGCAGCTTTTCTGCACTCTTCTTGCAGTCAATAAATTGGCCCTCAGGAATGGCGGAGGCATTCAGGATTCTGTACCGTTGTTTGAAGTCACCATAAAGCACTCTGTTTGGGAAACCCTTTCTGCAGATTCTGATACCTTCTAGTACACCATTACAGCGTAGCTGGTGCATTACAAGGCAGTTATCCATGATGCCTGGAGTTTTTCTCTCATTTGGAATCAGACAACGGACAAAGTGGGGGTGGGTGGTCTTCAGGTTGGTCATCAGCTTGTTAAGATTTTCCCTGTGAAGTGCAGAAACTGTCTGGAAGGAAGAGCCTTTCTTCTTGGCCCCCTTGCCACCTCCTTTATCACCACTGTCACCCCCTGCATAGGCTGAAAAGAGCACACTGAGGAGCTTAAGGGAGGATTTCTGGAAAAGCCCAACCACTGTTTCATTCAGGGGGTCCTTGTTTTTGACCAGCCATCCGGAAATGTTGTAGTCAACTATGCCAGCATAGTGGACCAGGGCAAAATGTGCCTCTGCTTTCCCCTTTGCAGGCCTTGGCTTCTCAAACATTTTGTTTTTGCCCAGATGATTATCATAGAGCTTGGACTTGAAAGTCTGGTCACTGGCCTTGGGAAACATGCATTCTTCCTCCAGAATAGACATGATCCCCAGTGGCTTCTCAATGAGGTCAATACAAGCTTGCAAGTCCATCCCAAAGTCAATGAACTCCCATTCAATACCTTCTTTTTTGTATTCCTCCTGCTCAAGAACAAACATGTGATGATTGAAAAACTGTTGCAGTTTCTCGTTAGTGAAGTTAATGCACAGTTGCTCGAAGGTGTTGAAATCAAAGATCTCAAATCCAGCAATGTCCAGTACTCCTATGAAGTACTGACGATGCTGTTTTGTGTCAAGGGAGTGGTTGATTCTCACCACCATCCAGTTGAACATCTTTTCATACACTGACTTAGCCAGTGCACCAATGGAGTAGTAGACTTGGTCTACACCTTGGCCTTTGGTGACATATTCATTTCCTACCTTGACTCTGGGATGGCATAGCCCTTTGATGAGGTCTGCAGAGTTCAGCCCCATAAGGTATGCTGACTTATCAGCAGCCTCTGTTCCGTCAGGCTCAGCCTGCTCCTCACGCTGCTTCTGCTTAAACTTCATGTTGCCATAGTGCATAATGGCACCAATCAGCTTATATACTCCCATCTTCTCCTCTTGAGTGAAGCCAAGCACGTCAAAGGCGCTGTCAGTGGCCATCAGCTCCTCTGAGTCGTTGATGGATGCTACTGTTACCTCTCCTTGGGAGATGTAGGAGTAGTCATATGGGTTGTTAGTGATCAACATCATGTCCAACAGCTCTGGCTTCTGATTGGACAATATCTGGAAGAAGATGTGGTAGTTCCTCTCAGACTTGAGCTGAAAGGTGACACGTGACTTCTCCAATAGGTAAGTTTCAATATCAGCAGAGGACAGCTTGCCACTGGTTCCAAAGTGAATTCGGATGAATTTTCCAAAACGGGATGAATTGTCATTCCTCACTGTTTTGGCATTACCAAAAGCCTCCAGTGCAGGGTTTGCCTGGATGATTTGATCCTCCAGTGTTCCCTTGCTGGTATCCTTCTTGGCTCCACTTCCAACCGCAGCAATGCTGGCAAAGTACTGGATGACTCTCTTGGTGTTGACAGTCTTGCCAGCTCCGGATTCTCCAGTGATGAGAACAGACTGGTTTTCCCTGTCAGTGAGCATGTACTGGTAGGCATTATCTGAGATGGAGAAGATATGAGGGGGAGCCTCGGTTCTCTTCTTCCCCCTGTAGGCTGCCACCACCGCAGCGTCGTAGACAGGAAGCCACTTGTAGGGGTTCACTGTCACACAGAAGAGCCCTGAGTAGGTGTAGATCATCCATGCGGCATAACGCTCTTTGAGGTTAAACAGCACGGCGGGCTCGTGGAGGAAAGTGAACATTGCCATGTCTTCAATTTTATCGAATTTTGGCGGGTTCTGGGGGTGGACGTCAGACTCCTTCACAGTCACTGTCGTTCCATCCTCCTTCTTGACAGTTACCTTCCCTCCATCCTTGCTTTGGATCTGTCCCTTGACATATTCCACCTTGTCGTCGACAACAAAGCACTGAGTCTTGATGTCAAAAGCCCTGGTCTGGGCTTCCAAGCGCTCCTTATCTGACTTCCTCAGGTAAGGAGCAGCCTTTCCGAATTCGGCCATCAGAGCATCACCCATGGTGGAGGTCCACAGACAGAGGGAGAATCAGCTGGAGAGAGTGCAGATCTTTTTCCTGGTGACTCTGCTGTATAACTGCACAGCTCTTCAATGCAGGTAGCCCTTTATAAAGGCTGCATGTGGACCAAGTTAGGAGATAACTGCTGAAAAAAAAAAAAACTAAATTTGTCCCAAGATGCACCATGAGGGCAGTTTCAGGACCTTTGGCTGTTAGTGTCCATTTTAGGTAAAGTAGCATTTCACTGCTTATCTCCCTCCTTTTACCCTCCTGATAGGGATTCCAAACACCTCTCCCTTTAGCCAGCATGTACTCGGTCTGTTCGGTCTGTTCTGTTCTGTGCATTTTATATCCGTCATTTACTATATATTATACTCATGGAACAGTTTCAATACAGAAGTTTTTAATAAAACTTGAAAAGGAGCTTGATAGTGATTCACAGCAGACAGTGTAGTCTGACTAGAGTATTCTTTCTTTTTATCTTTGGCCGGTTGCATGCCATGGCTGCTGACAGAAAGATGACACCAACACCTCCCCTAGCGTTGTCAGTCTGGACTCGTCTCTGCTCAGCCATGGCCTCTAAATAGAACACAATCAGATATTTCACTATGCATGCGCCATCTGTGCTTTAACGTCTATCGTTTATGGATTCTCAAATGTGGAAGATATTTCATCGGTGGTGTGGTATTTAACCAAATCTAACAAGATATTGCACCAAAAAGTAACTTGACACTAGGAAGTACCAGGACAAACCTGATAACTGCTGTGTGAATACTGTACCTTATCTGAGTTGTAACAGGGCCATGACCAATTAGGGATGCTGCACTTTGTCTGTAGAAACAATGTTACCCCTGTCTGTTGCTTTAATGGGAACATTTAGGTCAATCAGCTCCTTGTTCTCCAGCACTCTGAGAAATATGAGCTGATGTTCCTATTTCTAGAGGAATCCAGCCTCACGAATAGCTTGACATTACCTGACTTTCACTGAAGGCTGTGTGACACCAGGGCTACATCAGATCCACATTATTTAGAGAATAATTAGATGGATTGGGTGCAGCACGTTATTATCGAGGACTAGAAACTCATCAAGTGTCAATACTAGTAATTCTATAATGATCGATTAGATTTGAATCCAGTTTCAAGAAATTAGATTGTGCTTCTTGCTGGCCGGCTGGATGTGGTGTGATCGCTACTAATAGAAACTGAGAGTGAAAGGGTCCTGCAGAACCCACTGGCTCTTAACATACCTGCTGATAGTGTTGTGTTATCACCAAGTGCCTCAACTGTCGGCCAATCTACCAAGCACTCTTTGTCCTTTTAATACTCTGATAGTCTAACAGAGAGGGCAGCTGGGCATTTTATGCAACAAGTCTGACTACAAGTTGGACTGAAGTTTGGACATAGATAAACAATCATGTAAACTGACAATTGACTTTGGATGATGAAAACATTAAATCATAAAGCAGCTCAGAGGCAGAACACCCTGCATCTAAATACATAAATGGACAAGGACACTCCTAGTGTTGCATGTGGCGTGAAGTATCTACTGTATGTTGACATTGTTGAAGACGGGTCTGCTTTAAGTAGCTTTTGGAAATGCTTTTAATGTGTTTGTTTTATCCTACTAGTGTGCCAGATGGGTGGGGTTAGTTACACAGGACAGTACAATGAGTACTGGAGCATTTAGACAAACACAGGAAAGTTCTAACCAACACTTACTAAGTAACTGACCCACGCCTCATGTCCTCTAGCTAAGCTCTGGGTTTGACTGAACATCTATAACTCGATAGGTAACCAGGTTAACAGTCAACATGTCTATTACCTGTAATGCTGATTTCTCATCTACAGATCATTCATCCTCAAGAGCAAGGCATTTAGATAGGAGCAAGACGTCTGTTCTGTGTGGATTAGGGAGGTATGGGAGGAGACGGCGCTCAAACAGCAACACCTGTATGACTACCAGGTGAGAAATGGGTCAAACTGAAATTCACATGGCAGTTTGTCCTTGTCAGAGATTACCACATGGCCTCGCCTGTTAACAGGCAAGTTAACACACATTCTCCCGACAACAACATCACAAATAAGTTGCCTTTACTGTGAATGAATCAGGGGAGGAGATTAGAGGCAGCCTTACACTTTTGACACTGCTGCTGAAAAAACAGCTGACTGCAGTTTGAGTGTTTTTCTAATTTTAAGAAGGATTTTTTATTTTTTATTTGATAGATGACAGTGCAGAATGACGGGGGTGACATGCAACAAAGCTCTTCTCCCATAAGCAGCAACACTCACTTTTTACTTTTTAGAGATAAGTTGTTTTTTTGTCTGACAACAGCAGAGAAGCTGCAGGCTGCAGTGATGTCATGGTCGGGAGGTTGTAGGGCTTGTAAAGCAGGATGTTTGCTGCTGAATGTCTGGCAGTGCATTCAAAACCACATGAGAAGGAAAGTGATGATGTGGAGCCTCTGAAACCTAATAGATTATCATACCAAGGGGCTGCAATTAGTGGTTGTTGGACCAGAAAACCTTCCTACGTTTCCTCCTCAGGGCGTATTCCTTTCCCAGCACTTCTAGGGTCACAGGAGTATTTGCTCCCTCTATTATCAGGCTGTTGTGACCTCTGACCCTTGATCTCCTTACTACTGGGTGCTTGTAATGTTGGTGATCTAGGAACAGAAGCTGATTTTACTGCTTATCACTGGAAGTGTCTCTGGATTAAGTGAAAATAAAGGCACCGTTATGGGAATGAAAGAAAAGGAATAAATGAAGAATTTCTCGGTTTTTAACAGATCCTGATCGCACAAATGGCTATAAGTGGTTTGGACATAAAACCAACCAAAACGTTGTGTAACATTTTGAAATGTCATTAGTTTTATTTACAGGTCTTTATTTACATCTGCATGTTCCAATGCTAAAAGAACTTCCATCGTCTTATTGAACTACAAACGTGCAAAGTCACATTATCTCTCTGAATAAGGTGTGCAAGTATGAAAATAGATCAACGTCTTTAGTTTCTAAATGGACTAAAGTGGAAAAGCTGCTATAAAGACAAAGAGGGGGATACATTTCACATTGTAAACTACACAGTGTGAAATGATCACGAAGGGCTGCAGCAGCACATGTTGGTTCACAGTGTAAATCATTTTAACTTGACATGTCCACCTCATTTATGCACCTTAACATGAAACTCTGGAAGCTTCAGGGAAGTTAAACTTTCTCATTTTACAGCAGACCTGCCCCAAATGACTGTACAACAAACTAAATATTTAATATCAGAACCAAGTAGAAAATAATATTATTATTTGTGGACTTTTGAACTTTAAGATGCTAGGTGGGGTCTTCTGTATTCTCATAACCATTCATGAAAAAGGGCTGTGATTGGTTTTAAGTTACTTGTCAGAACAAAACATGCTCATCTTAAAATGGTAGAATGCAGGAAGTGGGAAAGATTATTGATAAACCTCCATATCAGGACCCAGACATGTCAGCCAGACATCCCTGAACTACAAAACAGCACTACAGAGAGCAACTCCAGTCGACTCTCTCCCTGATGTCTTCTCCTTGCTGTTGTTCTTGGGTTCCGTCTGGACTCTCCAGCCTGGTGAAAGATGTGGATGTGACAGGAAGACGACATACGACAGAGTCTGGTAGTTAAATCCACATCAGCTGTGAAAACTAAGTAGACAAGAGAGCCACAGACTTCAGATTAAATCCATCAGTGTGTTAGATCCTCCTTTATGGGTGTCCACAGGGGTTGAATATGGGAATTTGGAGCTTTTCAACCTGTACCATCAAGTTCTGCAGGTTTTCATTCCAACCAAAGACTACAGCAGCTAGTTTCACTGATCAGTCCCTCCTCTCTGGTTGTTGGGTGCTGCTGGTTGGAATCAAAACCTGAAGACTTTTGGGTCACAGCTTGGAGGATAGGTTCACCAGATCCCAGGTTTGATCCCCCCTGACTTGTGTGTTCAGACTGCCGGCAACCACATCGCTATGGTACGATCCCGTGGACAATCTAAGCGACCTGATTGCTAGCTGGAGCTCCAGTAATGTTGCAGGAATAAGAAGGACACATCGCAACACTGGTACATGCTTGTCAGGTGTAAGGCAACAAGCTCAGCTGCAGCCATCTTTTCCTCATCAACAAACGAGGAACTGAGGTGACAGCGGTCAACATGGAATGATCAGACCTCTGCTGACTGGTTCCTGCTGGTTGAGTGTATGCAGAGTTTTGATCAGGGAGGGCGGTCCCGTCCCGGATCAGCAG